>CM039726.1:39753530-39918530 GCA_022539455.1 Dendrobium nobile
AAGGGTTCTCTGCCCACACTTGGAGAGTGTAAACAGCGGAAGGGTTCTCTGCCCACACTAGGAGAGTGTGAAAGGACGGACGGTTCTCTGCCAACACTGGGGATAGTGTGAAAAGACGGACGGTTCTCTGCCAACACTGGGAATTGTGTAAAAGGACGGACGGTTCTCTGCCGCACCGGGGAGTGGTGAAAAGAGTGTGTTGTAAAGGCTTCTCCGCCTTGCTGTGGGTGCAAAAGGAGAGTCACTATTGGTATTAGTGCAATACTCAGAGGGTGCCTCTGGGGAGTGGATGTAGGTCTGGTTATAGATCGAACCACTATAAATCTGGTGTCATTTACTTTATTATTTTTACGTTTCCGCACTTTATATTTTTGTTTTAAAAACTCTGTGGTTGAAAAATATTTTTCTACAAAATTTAAAAGAAATTTTATTTCGGTTCAATAATTTTCAAAAGGGGACTTAAATTTTTTAAACTACCAATTCACCCCCCTCTTGGTAGCCTTGGGACATTCACTTAGGCTTAACAACCTAATTACTAGACTCAATAGGGCTCACTTGGGTTAGCCATATAGCTTGACCCAAGTGACCAAAGAGAGGCCTCCCTTGAGCCATCTCTTAACCTTAATCAAATTGAATCTAAATCAAGGTATCATTGGGTTCCTATTGACCCAATACACCTTCCTTGACCAGCCCAACCCTTGGGCTAACTTGGGTCAAGAGTTAGGCTAACCCAAAGTGCCCAAGATCACTTGGGATTGAGCCAATTCTTTACCTAAGCCTAATTGAACTTGATCAACACATCCCATAGGTGGCCCTAGGCCCAACAAATCTCCTCCAACCAGCCCATGCCTTGAGTTAACCTGGGTCAGGTTTTAGGCTAACCCAAAGTAGCCAAAAACACTTAGACCCGAGCCATCTTCCAACTCAGATCAAATTGGACCTAATTGCCACTTGCATTGGGTCCACCAGACCCAGATCCACTTCCCACCTCAAGCCCAAGGCCTGACCTGACTTGGGTTGAGCCCAAATCGACCCGAACCGAGCAGATTTGGATCAACCCGTGCCATCTTTTAACCCAGACCAAATTGGATCCAATTGCCACTTGCATTGGGTGCACCAGACCTAGACCTATATCCCATACCAAATCCAGGGCCTGACCTGACCTGGATCGAGCTCAATTTGACTCGAACCGAGCAGGATTGGGTCCAACCCAGCCACCAAATCAATCCAGACATTCCTAGGCCAAATTGACTCCATTCTCGACTCCAGCATGTCCACATCGGCCTCCCCAGTCAACCCGACCCAGACCATGGCCAGCGGCGGTCGGAACCAATGGAAAATGAGTTCCGGTGGTCCCCCCCAGACAACTTCTGGTTCAAAGCTGCTGCCCACCGGTTTGATCCCCACGACCTCCCAGGACATCACCATCTTCCACCTGGCAGCAATCCAAGCCCCCTCCAGCTCAATCTCGGCTGTCCGAGCTCGTGAAAGGTGGCCGAATAGGCTCGAGCTCCCCAGACCAAGAGATCAACCCTCATTCGCTCGAAATCACTTCCCAGAGCTGCTTCGACCTCCCAGACGCTCCCTTCGAGCTCCCAGATCGATCCCTTCGTCCGTTCGAGCAAGCGCCCGTGAAAGTTTTTGGTATCCCGCTCGAAGTCACACCTCCGGCCGTCCTCCAATCCCGACGTCTAAAGAAGATCAGTTCTCCATCATCCCTTGAAGCTTCCTGATAAAGAAGCTCATTCGTTGAGGCCTTCTCTGCGGTAATCCCTCCATCCTGAGCTCCCTAGCTAGGTAGTCCGGCCAAGTGTGAAGGAAACCTTCACCCCAACGGATCTCTACCGTTGGATTGAAGGTTTCCACTGCCCTGATCCTCCCTATGAAATTTCATCGGAGTTCGCCGGCGGGATCGCCCGGATCACGCCAGAGAAGCTTTGCGGTCTCGGATACGCGCGGGAGGTTGAAGACGAAATCTCAGCTGTTGATTTCGATCAACGGATCGGATTAGATCCCGCGATATCGGAGCGCGTTCGATCCCAGCCGTCTGATCCGCCATCCGACGGCTGTGGTTAATCCGACCGTTAACAGTTAGCGCCAATGATTGCCCGGCCAATCAGCGCGCGGCGCGTGTAAAGGGCTGCTGATTGTGTAATGGCCGAATTATTAATTCCAAAAATTCAAGGGAACTTCAAAAATTCATAACTCCCTCCACACTTGTCCAAATTAGGTGTTCTTAGGCTCATTGGAAAGGTCTCAGGGAGATCTAATAAAGCCCTATGGTCCTAGGCCCTGGTTAGGTCAGTGTTAGGCTTAATTTCAATTTTAGCATTTTATTGATTTCTCTAATTACTCTTAAATACAAGTCCACCAGGCCTAGAATTTTGGGAGATTGAAATTGAACATGTTTTTGACATGTCCAAATTTTATCTCCCCATTTTAAGATTTTCAAGGGCACTTTCCCTAAATTTTAAGTTTAAGGGTCATGGTTTGACCCTTAAATTCAAAATGGGGTATAGACCTATCCAATGAGAATTAGGGTGTGATTTTTTGTGTGCTGATGATGTGTATGATAAGGAGTGTAGAACCACTGATTTTGCCCCAATCCAAGCTTAGGATAGACCCCCATAGTGATTTGAAGGTGACTTAGAGCTCACCTTGGGTGGTTTAGTTAACCACCTTAGAGTACTCCATTTGAGCTCAAATTTGGTGGGCTTAGTCCTTAGGGTCAGTTGATCCTATGGTCCAAATTTCATCAAATTTGGAGTTTATTTGGTTCCCCAAGTAGGAGCCTCAAAAAAAATCCTTCTTAGAAATGGCCTATTAACCCTGATCAATTGATAATGAACTGCCCTTAACTTATAAAATCCATTAAAATGTTCATAATTGTCCCTAATTAATCCCCTAATCAATAAGAATTGAAACTCTCTCAAATTGATTTCTAGATTTGTCTTAATTTAATCCTTAGGTAAAATCAAGGGTTAACCAGTTTTAATTAATCCCAAAAACATTAAAAAAACCCAAAAGGGCTTTAAACACTTGTTGATCTGTCCTTAGGTCATTTATGACCTTTGGAATTGATCCCAAGGAGTTTAGGACTCATTTGGGTTCAAATCCTTAAACGGCCCCCTTAGTTGTAATAATTTGGTAATTCCTACGAAGATGTATAACTTCTAAAATTCACTATTAATTATAGGAAAATTTAGACTAATCAAACTCAATGGCTAATGACTTCAATTAGAATCTATTACTCCCTAAAAATATTAAACCTCCATAATTTGGTCAAAATCAAAGACTCAACATCTTAGGTGACCTCAGGTCAAAACGGGCCAAAACTTCTAAAAATCATAACTTTTCATAGAAAACTCCAAATTGAGTGTGCTACCTGTCTAACAACTCATAATTAGGTCTAGTATTTATTAAAATTCTGAAACCCTTAATATTAACACTAATTTTGACCCCTTAGTTAGCATATACGGATAATTCTTTAAAATCTATTAACCCCTCCAAATTCTAGAATTCTCTTAATAGGTTATTAAAATTCTCAACCAACCTATTAAAATCAGTAACCAACTCCCTTTAATATCAATCCACTCCTTTAGTTCCAACCAATTTAAATAACTTAATTAACCCCGATTGCTACTGGGTAACCCAGGCCTATGAGGCTATTAGCTTAGCCCCAAGGAAGGTGAAATAAACTTCACGGCCTCGGTGTGAAACAAAGGTAGTAATCAATCAACTTTCAAAATATATTTAATTAAAATTCCTAATTCATTAATACTTAAAGTTTAACTTAAGTTCCCCTTTTAAGCTTTAACAAACCTAGACTTTTAGACAACTTTGATTAATCACCAAACTTAGGATTTGCCCCAGCCACACGACCTTTTACACACACTTTAGATGATGTGCTAGGACAACCAACTCTAGATCTAGGTTAGGCCGGTGTTTAGTTTACTGCTGTGTGCCGGATTTTTCGTAGTTTTCACTGCATGTTGTGAATGAAACTGCTTTGTTGTGTCTGCTTACTTTTCTGCACTCTGTGGATGGATTGATGTGTTTGGCGACTAGATTACCCTTATGTTAGGTACGATCTGGATGTTCACATAATTTTTTGCAGGTGGCCACGCTCATGCAGGGCAGTAAAAGGGGGCTAAATCAAAAAAAAATATATCAATTGTTATAAATGATTACACAGGTGCTTCAGCTGCTAAAGCCCCCAAATAAAAAGAGCGTGGCCAGTGTGTTTACTTTCTTTTCTACATATATAATTGCTTGGGAATAACTGCTTATTATTTATTAACTGCTTAGGATAACCCTGCAGGTGAGTCTAGATTTTATTTTTGATATAAATGTAATTCATACAATTATCAAGTATTGTGAAAGTTAATTTTGAGTCGGGATACATAGGTCCAAAGCTTGGATTCCAAAGAGGAAAGGATGCCCCTTTGGGAAGTATTCCTTTTTTCATTTGGAAATCCAAATTTGGATCACACTTTTCCTATACCCAAAGAGGAAAGAGTGGCCTTCCCCTTAAAAGGGAAGTGCCCTCTTATCCATTTAGGTAGTTCACCACAAAGAATCCAAGGAGTTTGAAGAAAAGGAGTCCAAAGAAGAACAAGATTGAAGACCTGAAGATTGAGAGTATCCCACTCAAAATTACTTGCGTCATCACTAGGCTTAGAATCCGGGTTGTTGTCAGTTGTGCCCGGCTACTTTACTTTCTGCAAAATTCTGGTTTGTAATAAGCAAGGCAACTTTGCCTATGGACATTTGTTAATTAGTTACTTTATATTTGATGTGATGAATTGATTACCTTTAAGATTGCCTGCTTTTCTTAGTTTTTTGGCGATTGCGTGCCGCTTTTGTTTTCGCCTAGATACGTGAGACTCGTAAGGGTGTGAAAGTTTTCTACTCAAAATCTTAAATGTTTAAAATTTTAGTGAGTCTAAATAACATAGAAAGATAATGAATTTAGGGAATTAGCCGGGGATCGAACCCAGGGTCGCATGCATATTTCTGCATTACTCTCTCCTTGCTTTAGACCCTTTCCCGCCTGCTGGAAGAGTCCGGATAGTCTGACCTATGAGGATGAGGTGCCGAACCTGGGGAAGTCCAGTCTTCTAAAAAATTATTTTCTAAGCCTATTTTTAAAATTTCAAGCATACTTGATTTTAGGTTGTTAACTAGCATGCATTGTACTAGAAACAAATTAAAAGTGTCAAAATTTTAATTATATTAGTCCTTAGCATTTTGTACCCAACATAAGTCGAAGGGGCCAATTAGGAAAATTTTTAGATGTCGGCCCCGACTCTCCAAAACTTTAAGTACAACGTCCCTACCACTCTTTCATAAAAGATCGGACTCATCTCTTTTAAATCGATTAGGTAGTTAGCTGGCTCCCCAATCCAAGCCGGGGTAAATCCAGTCATTGCACTGCATTAGTTAGGATCGGACGACTGTGGTCCAGTGTCCAAAATAGATTTAAGATCCGAGGCAGATCTTTGATTATAAGACCCCAAATTTCGGGAATATAGTCCTAAATTTCTAATAAAATGTTCAACTTTAATTAAAGTTTCCTTTCAATCCTAAAACATAAAGCCCAACACTTAGATTAAGTTGGGACACTTCCGGATGGTTCTGGAATCTCAAGGTGTCCCCTACTTCTCTTCCCTCTATTCTGTTAATAAATGTTCCATCTTGATCCATTCCCTTTTGATTTTCCAAAAAAATTCCATTCGTCTTTGATATCACTCCTAGAAAATCTAACAAAATTTCATTCTTATTTTAATCGAGAGTTTTCGTAGGGGACTCTATCTCCCTACGATGTAATTAACTACGAGGGCTTGCGCTCGTAGGAGATTTGGAACCACACGCACCTGATTTCAAGATTAATTTTTTTTTAAACCTTCCTGGATTTCTTTGGGAAATAATAAAGAATGATTGTCGTTGTTATATTAGAAGAATTATCATTGAAAGGTGTTATCTCCCTTTGGGGAGATACATCCTTCTTTGATAAGGCTTTGGATATGAATTCGATAATCATATTCCTTGAATATCATAACTGGATATTTAGTTGAACTTTACCTCGTCCCCTCGGGGTCGTGTGAAGTTCTCTTTAGAATCTAGCCATGATATTCAAGATGAATTACATAATTCTAAGTCTGAACACCGTTACGGGATTTTATTTTCATCCTTCGGGGCAATATACTTTTTCGAACGAGTTGATTCGACTTCTAGAATTAGAATTCAATCTCAGTTTTAAAATTCTCAAAAGAAAACTAATATTTTTCAAAACCTGTTTTCAAAATTCCACCAACATTTACTTTATTTTTTTATTTTATGTCCCTTTATCTTAAAGTCCAAAATTAATAATCGATGTTGGGTACATAAATTTTCACTCATAATAACTTTACAATCTTTGCAATCTAAACGATTTAATTTTCTAATAAGAAAATAATCAATCTGGGTTGTACTATATCTATTTTTATAACATTTAGTTAGGGTTTAATTGTTCAAAACTTAAAATTTAGTTAGGGTTTAGGTTTCAAATTTCAACATAAAGTTATAAACCCTAAATACAGAGAAACTATGATGGCATCAAAGTATCAAACATTTAAAAAGCTTTGAGAAGGAATGCATACGCATAAAATAAGCATAAAATATGAAGAACTTTAAAACCCTGAATACCTACGCATAGCATAAGCATAAAATATGCATAACTTGAATAGAAAACATGCCAACAAATTACGTTTCTCTTTAGGGTGATGACATCTGAGAAGAAACTGAGTGAATGCTTGAAATTGCTCTGGAGTGAATACTTAAAACGTATGCCATAAGTTGAAAACCAAAATGCCGTGTGAACTGTGAAATTTTTCTGTCATTTTACCTTTACCAGGGTTTAAATGTTGATGCCACATCGACATCTCACTAGGCAATCCACGTTAGCAATTGGGGGTCTGAACTGAACAAAAATATATTATGTTAGTTTTTTTAGAAGGCGGCGCCTCAAAAATGTGAGGCGAGGCTCGCCTCAGTAAACTTGAGGCGTAAGCCTCAAAATCTGAACTTATTGTATAGGCTTTGAGGCTTAAAGGTACCATATTATGCTGAGGAGCACCTTGAGGCGCACCTTTTATTACGCAATTTTAAACAATGGTTCAATGTAATACCTAGAGAGGAGGTCTCTATGGTGTGGATGTAGGTTATGGTTTGATCAGACCACTATAAATCTAGTGTGCTCATTCTAATTTCTACTTTCTGTACTTTATTTTTTTGCATTATATTTTTGGACATAACAGCTTTGTTGAAAATCTGTGATTTATATTATATTGTATTGATTATATTATCATCACAATCTTTGTAATTTTTGATAATTGTACTAGCTTCCGTATTAAGTGATAATATTACTTTCATCCTAGAGAGCCTTATGGATAGTTCATTTAGGTTTAAAAACCTTCTCGAACTTTAAATTTCTCTATGCCAACCTTGGCTTAAACAAGAATTTGCCTCAAAGCCTGCTTGAGCTTAACTTACGTTAAGTTAGCAAAAACCCTAGCTTAAAAACCTTAATTTAACTATGATAAATATAAAATAATTAATCATAAGTCAATAAAAGTTATTTATTTAAATAAATTAATTAGTGATTAGAAATTTAATTAAGATAACTAAGATGGTGTAAATATTAAGTTATGATTAATCACTTAGTTAAGTATTGGTCAAATTTTGGTAATTTTAATGAGATTTTTGATGAATTACTTGGATTTATTCAACACAAATTAAATGAATTAATGTTTCTATAGCATGAATTGCTAAAAAAAATATTTTTCATACAAATATTATCCAATGATACAAGCATGGCAATTCAACCCCTACCCCAAGCAACAATGCTCTGCAAGTGGTGTAAATTTTAGCACCATTGAGCAATTCTTTGTGGGAAAACCAACAAAGAATTGGGAACTTCTACTATGATTTCATGGAATTTGGTCCTAACCAACTTCCAAGGGTCACAATTTTTCAAATTTTATGTCAGTTAGTCAGTCATATGTATAATTTGCCCATCCATTTAAAGGTTAAAATAAGATGAGAAAATATTAAAAAAGTCTCCATCACAAACACATTCACTTGCCTGGATAAACGAGAAACATAAGATGAGAAAAAAAACAAAAGAGTCTAGCCTCCTAGGGCAACTTCTTCAAAAGCTAGATGCACTATAGGAAAGTTAGGAGTTTGCAACGAATTTGTGGCAGACTTTACTGCGGAATTTGTTTTCTTGAAAAAGACGATGAATTTACAATGAAAAAAAAATTAGGGTTCAGGTCAATGTGCAAGATGAGCGGAGAGGGATGCTTTAGATTTTTATCATGGAAGTTAAAATTGAGATATTCCAATTAGGATTTTGTGTTTAGAAGGGGAGGCTATAAGTTTGTGTTGCCTCTTAGGTTAGACGTGAAGGGCGAGGAGAGGATAGATGTGGCTAGAGTTAGGATTTGAGGGGATATGAAAGGGAATTTATTACTTAAGAAACACATCAAGGGAAGAACCACCAAGCCATCATTGCTAAGGAGAGAGTCTCCAAGTTGAATCAAGCAAACAATAATTTCATCATGCATTATCAAGTCCAACAACTATAACTAAAGTCTTTTATTCCTTGTAGATAGGGGGATTCAATTTAAAGTTCAATAAAAATAGGAAGCTACAAAATTTAAATTGAAAAGAGAAGGGGCTGCCTGCCATGTAGTCCTAAACACTCCTTAGATTGTGCAACTACCCTTTGAATTGTGGAAAGAGCCATCCATAAGCCCCGAAAGGAGGAATAGGCCTGATATGTAAGATTCAAATGAGGGATGAACCAGTGCTATTCAAACCAGCTTGCTTTTTAGAAATTACATTAATAATTGAATTAATTAATTACGTGATTCATGTTTTATACACCATTTGATTTTGTTCAACATCATATTGAAGATCAAGTGAACTAGAGATTTCCAGATTGTATGTGTGTGTATATATATATATATATATATATATATATATATATATATATATATATATATATATATATATATTACATATTATTGTTATATGTTGTCTTTTTTTATATTTTTTTTCATTTACTAATGGATACATACTCGTCAGTTTCTATAGGAAGTTAGGTAGATTTAAGGGCTACCTATATACTATAATAGCAGTCTTCTTATAAGTATTTTAGCCCTTTTTTATCAAACGGGACAGCCCATGTCTAGTATTGTTATTTGGAAATGGTGAAAGAATGGTGTTGAAATTAATTTTAGTCGTTTGGTTAAGGAGAATCTGTGTGAACAAATATTCTCTTTCTTTCTTATTTGGTTAATAAAAAATTGAGTTACATTGATGATTCAATAAACTCTCATTTTTTATTAGGATTGGGTTAGGAAAAATACATTTGTAGGAATTAAATTGAATTTAATTTACACTCACTTATTTGGTCTAGGAGAATCTATATGAAAAATTTATTTTTTCTTATTATTTAATTTATAACAAATTGAGTTTCTTATTTTTTTACAAGTCATTTAAAAGGCTTCTAATAATAAAAAAAAGTTGGTAGTGGAATCAAAATATGCAAAAAAAGATAAAAAATAAAAAATTTTGGTATAAAAATTGATTTAGATGTAAAAGCTTGAATAATTAGAAAAGATATAAAGGGGTCCATAAGGAGTCTAAGAAAGTAATATGTAATGCAAAATGTTTAGCTTTTAATGATTTATATAATAAATTAGATGCCATGGAGGGCGAAAGATGTATGTCTAGTAAAGAGATAAGAGAAAGATTTATTTTAAGTGAAGTGTATTAGAGATAAAGATCAAAAAGTACTTTTATTAGAAGAATATATTTAACAAAGGTGGATGAGATTTTTTGATAAATTTTTCAATGAGGATTATGAGAATATGATTTACTTTAGTGACTGTAGAATCCTAAATAAAAATAAAGATTTTTGTTTTTATTACCATATTAATAAAATTGAAGTTAGAGAAGCTTTAAAGAAAATGAAGTGTGGAGAAGTTGTTGTACCTGATGGTATTCTGATAGAAAATTTTTACATCCAAGAAGAAAATTTGTTGTCTTTATATGAAAAACAACAATTGAGTGGAAGCAACTTGAGAAAAACTATAGAAATCTGAGAGACACGATGGATTCCACTAAAGAACGAAGAAAAACATCAAAAATACAAGTTTTTCAATTCCAGAGGAAGAAACGACTCTCCTAATTTCTAGCCAAGTGACTAGAGCCCAAGCACCCAATAGATCTCAAATTTTTTATTCCAATTCAAGATGATCCCCAAACCCTAGCAAATAGAGACGAATTAAAGAAAAAGGAACATTACATAATCCCTAAACAGCTCTTAATTTAAATTTTTTCTCCCAAATAGTGTTTAATTAACTTGTGACCCCCACCAAAGCTTTCGCACCCCTCTGATGTCCGCCCCTCTCTATTTTTGACTGGTGGGTGTAAACTAGAACTGGTTCAGGTTGGACCGGTTCAAGTCTAACATTACCACCCTCCCAAAGATTCACCTTGTCCTCAAAGTGAAATGAAGGAAACTGATCTTTCACCCTCTCATAGGGTTCCAAAGTAGCATCAAATTCAAGAAGGTCTCTCTACCTAACAAGCACTTCTTTGTTTCCCTTTTTATTTGATCTGACCCCTCGTAGCTCCAATTATTCCAATATTACTTCCAACTCCTCTGTAAGTGCAGCTGACAAATCCATACTAGCTGTATGCTCTCCTAAAGCTCTTCTCAAATGCGACACATGGAAGACTGAGTGTATGGTGGAGGATGGGGGTAACTTCAAACGATACTCTACTACACCAATTTTGCCCATAATCTTGTAGGGGCCAAAGTACATCGGGGCCAATTTCTCGTTCCTTCTATTTGCAAATGATATCTTGGTTGTAATTTTAAAAATACTTTCTCCCTCGCTTTATATTGTATATCTCTCTGATGTGTATATACCTATTTTTCATGATTTGTTGTGCCCTCAACAGATGTTTCTTGAACTCTTCCAACTTGTCCCTTTCTTCTAAGTACTGCTCAACTGAAAAAACTGGTGTACTTTCTTTTCCAAAATGCACCAAGTATGGGGGTCTTTTCCATAAAGCACTTTAAAAAGGAGTCATCTGAGAAGTAGAATGCTACGAAGTATTTGCACAAATACTCAGCCCACACTCCATTTTGCACACATCCGCAGTGTTTCAGAAGTAAAACACCTCAAAGAAGTTTTCAAACTTCGATTTACCACTTCCGTTTGCCCGTTTGTCTGCAGATGGTAGGCGGTTCTTGTCTTAAGAACAATACCTTGAAATATGAATAGCTCCCTCCAAAATTGGCTGAGGAAAACTTTGTCTTAATCTGACATGATCAACTAAGGAATCCCATGCAGTCTAACCACCTCCTTGATGAATGCTGCCGCCACTGACACTACGGTGTAGGGATGCTATAAGATGATAAAATGTGCATACTTACTAAGTCTATCAACCACCACCATGATGACTGTGTACCCCTCCGATCGTGTTTGGCCATCAATGAAATCCATGAACACTTCCATACTATGTTTAGAAGTTCCAAGGGTTGTATTACTTCTCCTGGAGCCATTATCATGTATTGTTTTTATAGCACACTTCACACTTTGTCACCATCTCCTCAGCATCTTTATGCATCCCCTTCTAGTAAAGCTCAGCCTCCAGCCTCCTATATGTCTTATGTACCCCATAATTGCCTCCAACTATACTGCCATGGAACTCCTGTAGTAAGTGGGGAATATGTATGGAAGTTCTGGTATCACAAACCACCCTTGATGCAACAACCTCTCCCCCTCAAGATAGTACCATGGATGACTACTTTATCTTTCATCAAGTCCTCCCTAATCTTCCTCAACTCCTCAGTCTGCATACTTTCTTCCTTAATGGCCCCTCAATCTATCATCAGTGGTATTGAAATAGCCAACTCCTAAAGCTCTCCAACATATCTGGATATGGCATCGGTTGCTTTATTTTCCAAACCAGGCATGTACAGGATCTTAATATTATAGCCTAATAGTTTGGATAACCGCCTCTGATGCTCCTCGGCCATAATCATTTACCCTAACAATTACTTTAAGCTCCTCTGATATATACAAACAATGAAATTCCTACCCAGTAGCTAAGGGCTCCATTTCTGAATGGCTAAAATAATAACCATCAGTTGCCTCTCATGCACCAACTTCAGCCTAGCCCTAGTGCATAGGACTTGACTGAAGTATGTTATAGGCCTATAATTCAACATGAGTACTGCCCCCAACCCATATCTGGATGCATCTGTCTTCACTATAGATCTGGCTAAAATTTGGAAGAGCTAAAACTGGAACTGTAGTCATGGCTTTCTTCAATCTCTCAAAAGCCTGAGTTACTGCCTCTCCCAATAAGAAGTTATGTTTTTCAATTGCTCGGTTAAGAGCCAAGCGATAGTACTATACCCCCTCACAAATCTCTGATAGTAATAAGTAAGCCCTAGGAAACCTATCAACTCCCTTAGGTTCCTAGGCAGAGGTCATTTTTACATTGCCTCAATTTTGTTTGGTCAGTCGCCACTCCTTCCTAGGACACTACATGTCCCAAGTACTCCATATTAGCCTTGGCGAAGCTGTACTTATTTAGGTTGGCCCTCAGGTGATGCTCCTATAGAACTCTTAAAATCACCTTCAAGTGCTCCTTATGCTCCTCAATTTTGATGTACACCTGTAATGCATTAAAAAAAATAGAACAAACTTCCTGACGTAGTGCCAGAACACCCTATTCATCAAAGACTAGAAACTATCTGGGTTATTAGTAATCCCAAAAGGCATTACCAAAAACACATAATTCCCTTTATGCATTTTGAAAGCTATCTTTGAAATGTCTGCCTCTCTTATTCTGATATGATGGTACACTGATTTTAAATCCAGCTTGGAAAACACTGCGTCCCCATACATGTCATCCAAGAGTTAATCAATCCCGGGAATAGGGAACTTATCTGGCACTGTCCCCTTATTCAAGCTCTATAGTCCATACAAAACCTCTAGCTCCCATCATTTTTCTTAACTAGTTGAACTGGACTAGAGAAAAGACTCACACTTGGCCTAATGATCCCACCCTCTAGCATCTTACGGATCAGCTTCTCAATCTCATCCTTCTGAATCTGAGGATAGTGATACGGATGAACACTGATCAGTGACACCTTTTCCTTCAATGTAATGGTATGCTCCAGCTCCCTCTAGGGAGGTAGGCCCTGGCGAGGCTAAAAAACCTCGCTGAAATGCTGTATGAGTGGCTGCATTGAAGAGAGAATGTCTCCCTCCTCCAGTCTAAGCCCCTCTAAGTGATACAACTCCACCAAATATCCTCCTCCGACCTCTATAGCCATGATTAGAGACTTGAGAGATACGCCAGTTTTAAACAGCCCTATATCACCCTGAATCATATTCTCTTCCTCCCAAGCTCTAGTTCCATCCTCAGTATTCCCCAATTGACCTTGGTATCTATTAAAGTCTGTATCCATTTTATCTTTAGAATGACATCAGTGCTTCTCAACTCCAAAGGGAGAAAATCCTTCCTCAGCTATATCCCTTAAATGGTCAACACTAGTCCCCTACAAACTCCCCTACCCTTTTCCACCTTTCCCATGCCCATCATTGTTGCAACCCATGACCCCGAGTTTGAGATTTTGATGATGCCAAATAATGATTGTTTTTTAAACAACTTTTCATTGGATATTATTTTTATTTGTTATTGTCCTTGAGTACTAACATTTCAGGAAGATCACAAGTGACTCAGGACAAAAGGAAGACTCAAGAACGGGTAGATTAGGAGTATGAGTCAGATATTGTATTTTTCTATTTCTTATATTTTTATTTTCTTGAGTCTGGCCACAAAATGCATAAGAGTATGAGCAACCATGCACACACGCAGGGGGAGAGTTGGTTTTAAATGTAAAATGTAATAGAATTTCTTCTCTGGAGATCGGACTGTACGATTTTAATTCGTACCGTATGATCAAAGTTATGTGGACGATTCTGTGAATGAATCATACTGTACGAATATATTCGTACTGTACGATATGTTCAGATCCAAAACCCTAGCTGTAGTTTAGTTTAAGTAAGTGATTTTGCGCCGTTCGTACTGTACAATTTATTTTAAATACTTACTTAAATTAACCTGTGATTAGTGCATGAAATCTAGGCCTAATTATATTTTGAACATCGTACTGTACGAATAAGATCGTACCATACGATGAACAGAGATGAAGTGTGATCATCCCAGATATCGTCCTGGACGATCTCTTGATTTTTGTCTCATCGTACTGTACGATATTAATTGTACCATACGATGAACAAAGACGACATCTGATCGTCCAGACCATCGTCCTGTATGAATAGTATTTTGTTGATTGTACCGTACGATATTATATCGCACAATACAAATCATTTTTAAGTGTTCGTACATCTTCATACCAGGACGAAGTCTGTTTATGAATATCATACTATACGATGTGGAATCGTACTGTAAGAACAGTAACGGCTACTTTTGAAATCAGAGGGATTTTGGAGCCTGTTTTTAGGTGTTAATCTCGGCTTTTTCAGTAAGAGTTACAGAGAGGGAGAATGAGGTTAGAGAGGGATTCCAAGGGAGAGAGCTCTAGAGAAGTTCTTTAGGGTTTGAGAGAGGAAGGAGAAGGTGAGCGTTGTGAGGGAGAAGAGGTGTGAGGGAGATCACACGGTTGCTCCGAACTTGCTGCATCTTACTCCTCCTGTGGCCCTAGAAGAATTTGAGGGAGGATCTTCAAGGGAAAGGCTCGTCTACATCCGTGACCTCGAGATACTCTGCCTTCTCCAGGAGGGAGAAAAAGGAGAAGGTTCTCTGCCATCACCAGGAGGGTGAAAATAGAGTTTGGCACTCCGCCATGCCGGGTTGGTGAAAGGGAGGTTTGTAAAGGCTTCTCCGCCTTGCCAAGGGGGGCAAAAGGAGAACTATAATTAGTAGTGAAAATCTCGGAGCGGAGGACTCCGGGGAGTGGACGTAGGTCATTGTTTGACCGAACCACTATAAAAATCTTGGTGTGTTTTTTTCCTTATTTTCATTTACTTTTACTTGCACTTAATTTTTTTTATATATAATTATTGCGTGGTGAAATTTGTGAAAGTAAATTTGTTTAAGTTTTTGTTGTCAAATTTCAAAAATAACAAAAAGATTAGAACTCCTGTTTAGGGTTACTTTTTATTGAGAAAAAGTTTTTCACAATTCACCCCCCCCCCCCCCCCCCTCTTGTCATTTAGTGATTTCAATCATCACCCCATAGCCCCCTATATCCACTAATTTCTCCCCTAACATATCAACTATCTAGGTGGAGATGAAATTGTGGGTTGCCCCACTGTCTATCAACACTACCACCTCTCTATCAGCTATCTCTCCCTTCACTTTCATGGTATGATTCGGGGTGAATCCCAACACTGAGTTTAGGGAGACTTCTGTCACATCCAGGTGCAACTTCTCCTCTTCATCCTCTACTCCCCTCTCACCTCCCTCTTCAGCTTTCTCGTCATCACAAATGGTGAGAACCTGAAGAGTTTGGTCCTTACACCTATGCCCTGACATGTATTTCTCATCACATCTAAAATAGAACGCCTTTGTCCTCTTCTCTTATATCTCCTTCTCAGTCAGTCTTTTGAAGTTTCCTCCATTACCCCCTCCTTTAGCTTTCTCCTTGGGTACTTCCTTCAGAGTCCCTAGCATAGGTTCCTTGGGAACTAAGAAGGTGATTGTTATCCTATATGATCCCCCCGAGTTGCTCCCTTGAGGCCCCCTCTCTAGATGGTTTTAGTCATCCACCAATTGTGCTAGCTCCACGGCCTCTCCCATGTCTCATGGCCTCATCACCCTAACTATTGCCTTGATCTCCAGTTTAATCCCCTTCATAAATTTTACCTCTAGCACTAGCTCTGAGAGCTAGTCTACTCCACTGGTCAGATACTCAAACATGTCATAATAATCCGATATAGTCCCCTCCTGTGTCAGGGAAAAGAATTGCTCATAGAAATCTCATCCCCTACTGGTTCAAAAATTATCTAGTAAATAATCTTTGAACTCCCTACAGCTTTTAATGGGTTGCCTCATGTTTTGCCATTTGTAACATGCCAATGCCTTCCCTTCCAAACATAGTCCTGCTACTGTCAGCTTCTCTTCCTCTGTCAACCCATTAACAGCAAAGTAACGCTCCACTTTGTAGATCCAGCCATGATCGTCCTTGCCCTCAAAGATGGGCATCTCAACTTTCTCACCTTCGAGTCACTCCTATTTCCCCTGACTCCTCCATAACCTCCCATTCCTCGAAGAGGAAGTGATCCCCAGTTGCCACAATCTTCCCTCTGGCGATCCGAACCTTTCATCACACTCCCTCTTCTTCTTTCAAATTCAACACCATCGTAGTAAAAATCATCTATTCTCCCCATAAAATTAGCACCCTCCTTTCGTAGCCCATACTCATCTCCTCCCTAGAAAGTGGTTCATGAGGAGGCATTCCATAATCTCCCTTAAGGATCTCCACTTCCGGATTGTCCCTTTCCCTAAACGGGTTCATATTCCTCCTGTCCAATGGCTGCTGGTGGCCTCCTTTACTTTTGATGTCGTTGGATTTTGTTTAAGCATCTTCTTAATCATGTTTTTCAAGGCAGCAAACCTTTCATCCATCTTTTGATGGATGGATGCAAGCTGCTTCTGAAACTTAGAGGTTTCTCCTCTAAATCTGATTTTAGTCAACCTATTTCTCTCTCCAACACTTCAACTTTCCTTCCGACCATTAATAACTCTTAGATCGACATGCTCTGATACTAATTTGATAGGAATTTGTTACCTCTAAGAAGAAAACCAGCTGTCTTCGAATGAAAAATAGCAATTGAGCAGCAAAAACTTGATAAAAAATGTAGAAATGTGAGAAACACATGATGGATTCAACTAAAGAATGAAGAAAAAAAGCAATGATACAATTTTCTCCAATTCAAGAGGAAGAAACAATTTTCCTGAACTCTAGCCAAGAGACTACAGCCCAAGTACCCAAGAGATTTCAAATTTTTTTATTCTAATTCAAGATTATCCCCAAACCCTAGCAAGAGAGACTAATTAAAGTAAAAGGAACATTATATAATCCCTAAATAGCCCTTAATTTAAATTTTCCCTCCCAAACAATGTTTAATTAAGCCTTGGGCCCCACTAAGGCTTCCGTCCCCCTCTGATGTCTGCCCCTTAGGCCTAACATATTCCAATAAAGTTGTGGAAATGCTTAGTATATGAAGGAATTTCTCGGCTTATGAAACATTTCCATATTATTTTAAAGACTAAAAAAATTCCATATGAGTGGAGGAGTGTATTGATTCCTACCTTTAAGTGTAAATGTAATGCATAAGAGTGCATTAATTATAGAAGAATTAAGTTAATCTATCATACATTAAAACTATTAGAGAGTTATTGAGAATAGGTTGTGATGTGATACGAATGTTTTACAAAATCAATTTGGATTCAAGTAGGGAAAAGCTATACATTTGTTGAGAGATTTGATGGAGAAGTATAGAGAGAATAAGGAGGATATATATATATATTAATATATATATATATATATATATATATATATATATATATTATATATATATATATATATATATATATATATATATATATATATATATATATATGATATTTCTTGATTTAGAGAAAACATATGATAAAGTTCGAATAGAAGTACAATGGAGAGTTCTAAAAATGAAAGGAGTTAATAATGCTTATATTCAAGTCATTGTGGATATGCATGTAGGATTTGTTACTTGTGTTCAAACATAAGGTGGTTTGATTAGGTATTTTCTTATTTCAATTGGATTATATTAAGGATCAGCTTTAAGCCCATAAACTTTTTGCTTAGTCTTGGATGTTTGTATTGGATATTTGCTAGAGGATGTACCCTTACGTATAATTTTTGCTCAAGAAATTCTTCTTGTTGGCAAGATCAAAAAGGGAGTTGAAGGAAAACTTGAATTATGGATGTCAATTTTAGAGTCAAAAGGTTTTTGCTCGAGTAAATATAAAACCAAATATAAAGTGTATTTTTAGTAGTAATAGATCTAGTAGAGGGATTGTGACTTTGGGTAATCAAGTCATTAATAAGAGTACACATTTTAGATATCTAGGGTCCATCGTTCAAAGTGATGGTGAAATATATGAAGATATTACTATTAGAATTCAAGTTGGATGGTTGAAGTGGGCGAATGCTTTAGGCCTACTGTATGAAAGTAAAGCACCTTTCAATTTAAGGGAATATTCTATAAGATGGAGGTGAGACCTGCAATGCTTTATGTCACATAATGTTGGCAATTAAAAGAGAAGCATAAACTTAATGACTTATTTTGCGCTTAGAGACAAAAAATGCAATTAGTTTATATTCGAAAAGGTTGGAGTAGCTCTAATAGAGAAAAAAAGATTCATGTAGCCGACCACACATAGTGGGATAAATACTTGATGTTGTTGTTGTAAGGTTCATTTTAGTTATGATGATGATTCAATTCTTTATTAGAATTAGGTAGGGAAAAATATATTTGTTCACATTTTTATGTTAATCAAATTATTTATTAATTATATAAAATCTAGCATCCAATATGAAATTATGAGTCTTTAATCAACCATACCCTTAAATGATTTTGCCTTATTTTTTAGACTAAATTTCTCATTTTAGTTTTCCATCAATTGTCTAAGCGCCAACTTAGCCTTTATTGTTGATGTTACTCACAGAAATTGAATTTGAATCTCTAAATCAACCTTTCATGATCTTTTCTTCCAACAATATTGCAGATTCCCAAGTTTTTTTTTAAATGATTGTGGTGATAAGTATAAAGGATATTTGATGTATACATTTTGTAGATGATATCGGAATTGTGAGACATATTTTGAAACAAGTAAAATTTTAGAATAATATAAAGCTTATTTAGACTTTAGAAATAGAGGATCAAGAATTTGTAAGACAAGCTTGAAAATCCTTGAAGGTTGTTAAACTTTATAGAACTAGCCCGAGGCTCACCAAGGGGGTGTGAATTGGTGTTTTTAAAAATATTCTTTAACTTCAAAATAATAATAACAATATTTTTGGAAAAAGCTTTTTAATAATTGAAAATATCAAAATCTAATCGATTGCGAAAGCGAGAGATTTAATATATATATATATATATATATATATATATATATATATATATATATATATATATATATATATATATATATATATATATATATATAAAAGTTTATTATGATGAGACTTTGATCTACGTGATGAAGAAACAATCAATGTTTTTTCCAAGTAGTTATAAACGAAAATGAAATGCAGGAGATGTAAAAGTGTGAAATGGAAAAAATAAACCAATAATTTTTATAGTGGTTCGGTTAACATTGACATACGTCTACTTCTCGGAGTCCTCCGCTCCGAGAATTTGCACTAAAACAAAGTGACTCTCCTTTCGCTTCTAAAGTAAGGCGGAAAAAACTTTACAAACTCACTTTCATCAAACCTTTGATGGGGCAGAGTGTCGGACGCTATGTCACCCTCTCGTTGACAGTAGCGGAACTTGACTTGTTTTTCTCCTTCATGGAGAAGGCAGAGAACCTCAACACCTTTTCCTTTATCCCAGAGAAGGCAGAGAACCTTGAGGATTAGACTAAGAATTCTCTCTCCTTAGAGAGCTTCCAAAAGACTTACCAAGGCCACAGGAGGAGAAAGGGTGTAGCTAACCTGGAGTAACCGTGTGATCCCCTCATACTTCTTCCTAATGCTCAAGCTCACATTCTCCTTCCTCTTTTAAACCCTGATTTTCTTCTCAAAAGCTCATCTCTCAGAGTTCCTCCTTCAGTCACACATTCCTCGATTGACAAAAGAAACTTAAACATAGCTTTTGTAATATGCTTCATGAAAACTTAAAAATTCAAGTTAGTTGTCACTGTTCGTACAGTATGATTCAGGTTCGTACAGTACAATCAGTTCAAAGTTAGTCCCGTTCAGTATGATTTGAATAGTTATTCAAAATGAACTATTTAAATTTTATGAACACATCAAATAGTACGATCCATAGATTATCCAGTACGATATGTTCAATTTCCTCTATTCATACAGGAAGATTCCTGGGACGGCTAAAATTCATCTCTACTAATAATCATGTACTGTTATCTTCGTACTGTATGGTTAGTTCATTTCAAGTAGGTCATCCCATATGATGTGAATATTGTATAATATGATTAGTATAGAAAACAAGAATATTATCAGGTGTAGTAAATGTGAGTTGGTATTTGTGTTGTAGGATATATCCTATGATATGTCCAAAGGCAATGCAGGTACTTGGAGGTCGAATGTGAGTCATGTTATGGATATAGTCTAGAATCATTTGAGATTCATCAAATTGGATATTCGATATGATTAGGCAAGTGACTATAGACAAAAGTGGGGTTATGTTAACTCGATCCCCAGCTTTGGGTATAATTAATGTTCTGAGGACATGTTGGATGATACGGGCATTCTGAGTTAAAGTTTTGACTAGGGGTTCATGTTGGCTTGAAGGCACATCAATTATACCTAGGGATGAAGTAGCAGATTGACAAAAGTTCAATCAAAATCATTTGAGAACAAGGATTGAGGACGAGGTCTTTGGGTAGAATGTTCTATATGTTCTTCTAAATCAGCTTTGATGATTTCTACATTTTGATGTTAAAAAAAATAAGACATGATGGAGATTTCCAGATTTATCTTAAGATTTTTCAAGAATTCATAAAGAAGTTCAGAATTGTAGGGAAATGTTAGTGTAAAGAGAAATTGGAGAGTAGTGGAGGCAAAGAGGTTCATCACCTCGAAATTAAGAGCGGTTTGATTTAACATTCAAGACAAAGTGATTTTGGCCTCATTGTACTTGTGGTAGGCTTCTTTATCCCTGGCAAAGAGGAAATGATCTACAAAATGATGAGAGGAGGAGCTCCTCTGAGTCATTCTGCCTCATTTAATTCCACTAACCATTGAACAGGAAGGTTTAGAGAGTAGGAGTTTGAAAGAAGTTGAGTGATGAGAACCATTCAAACCCTCCAATTTATAAATTTTTTTTGTCATCATACAGTATGATCAGGTAATTTAATTCGTCTGGATGACTTGCCGAAAAAAGCAGTCAAATCGTTTAGTCTGATAAGGGTATCTTACTAGATGATCTTGAATAATTGTGTTGGCCCTGAGGGGTCATCGGTACGACTTTTGAAGAAAAGTATCATACAGTATGAAGTGCAATCATTATCATACCGACCGAATTAAATTCATCCCAATCCAGTCTGACACGTGTATCGTGCAGTATGAAGAGAGGTATTGTACTGTACGAATGACAATAATTTCTTGCTAAACAAATTGCATTCCTCAATGGTTGTGACACGTGGATCGTACAATACAAAGAAAGGATTGTATAGTATGATATGCATATCATTGATCTAATCTGGATCGTTGATGTGAACGTTGGGTTGTGATTTGTGCATATCGTACAATATGAATGTGGTTAATACAATATGATATTAATAAACTTTGAAAGATTTATGATTTAGTGAGGTGCGCATGTGATGATCAGGAAATATCTTAAACCAATTTTTTTTTACAATCAATTAATAACACATAACCAAACATGAAAAAACTCATACATATGAACGAATGCTTTTCAAATGGATTTTTTTATTTATCTTTAATTAAGCATGAATGTCTATCACACATAGTTTTGTCCTCAAGGTGCTAAAGGTGTCATAGCTTAGGGGTTTTGTGACGATGCTTTCCAATTGATTTTCTGTAGCTATATGGTGCAATTCTATATCTCTCTTGGCTACATGATCTCTTATGAAGTAATGCCTAATGTTTATATACTTTGTGTGGGAGTGTTGAATTGAGTTTTTGGATATGTAAATTACACTAGTGTTGTCACACATAGTTGGAATGGTTCCTACAAGTAGTCTAAGATCTAAGAGTTGCTGGTTTAGCTATAGGACTTGAACAACACAGCTCCCTACTGCTATATATTTTGCCTCAGTTGTAAAGAGGGCTGCTGAATTTTATTTTCTATTGGATCAGAAAACTAAGGATTGTCCTATGAATTGGCAGGTTTCAGGAGCGTTTTTTTTTATTTACAATGTAATCTACAAAATCATAATCTGAATATTCTATTATTTCAAAAGAAGTGTTGTGTCTAGGATACCAAATTCTTAGGTTGGAGTGCCTAATGGGTATCTAAGAATTTTCTTAATAACAATTATATGAGATTCTCTTGGATCAACCTGAAATCTTGCATAAAGGCAAACACTAAACATAATATTAAGTTTGCTAGTAGTTAAATAAAGAAGTGATATAATAATTCCCCTTTACTTTTTCTGATCTGCTGATTTTTCATTTGGGTCCTTGTCTAATTGAACAGTGGAACTCATGGGAGTGTTTATGGTTTTAACTTTGTCTATTTCATATTTTTTTAGAATATCCTTGATGTATTTATATTGGCTAAGGAAGATTCTATCATCCATCTGCTCTATACTAAATCCAAGAAAGTAGCTTAATTCTCCCATCATGCTTATCTCAAATTCTCTTCTCATTATTTTTGAAAATTCATCACATCGAGTTTTATTTGAAGATCCAAACAAAATGTCATTGACATAAATTTGAACAATGAGTAAGTATTCTCCTTTCTTTAGGAAAAGGATGATGTCTATACTACTCTTAACAAATCCTCAATCTAAAGGTAAGGTGCTCAGCCTTTTATGCCAGGCTCTAGGTGCTTGCTTCAATCCATATAAAGACCTTCTTCAGTTTAAATACATGATTATAAATTGTAAATTTTCAAACCCTCAAATTGCTAAACATAAATATCATATTGAATCACCTTATTTAGGAAGTCACTCTTAACATCCATTTGATATAGCTTAAAACCCCTAAAGCGAGTAAAGACTAACAACACCCTAATGGCTTCTAGTCTGGCTACAGGGGCAAAGGTTTCGTCAAAATCTATTTCTTCTATCTGGTTCACCCCTTAGCTACTATTATGGCCTTAATTATTCCTTACTACTATTTCAAATTCATTCATCTTATTTTGAAAACCCATTTTGTTCCAACCACACTCTGGTTCTTAGGTCACTTGAATAATTCTCATACATCAGTTTTAATAAATTGGTTTAACTCTTTTTGCATTGCTAGGATACAGAATTTATCATCTAAGGCTTGATCTATGTTGGTGGGTTCTATTATAGAGGTAAAGACTGAATGACTAACCTCCTTCCTAAGTCTATGCCTAATTCTAACACCTTCAGATGGATCTTCTAAAATAAATTTTTTAAGATGACTAGAAAAATATTTCCAATATTTAGACAATTTTTCTTGATGTTGTACTCTATCTCATATAACAATGGTTTCTACCCCTTGAATGACCTCCACTTCTGCTTCTTCAGGTTTAAGTTCAGAGGACTTATTTAATTCATCAAATATCATATGGATAGACTCTTCTACTACTAGTGTCCTCTTATTGAAGATTTTATAGGCCTTACCTACAAATGAGCAACCTAAGGAGACACCTTCATCAGACTTTGGATCAAATTTTCCTTAGGGTGATTTTCTATTGACAAAGATGAAGCATTTATAGCCAAAGACATGTAAGTGAGAAAGGTTGGATGTCCTACCCTTAAGAAGTTTATAGGATATCTTATTAAGTTTGAATCTAATATTCACCATATTTAGAACATAACAAGCAATATTCACTATTTCTGCCAAAAAAATATCGAGGGAGTGAATACTCAGCTAGCATTGCCCTAGCGGCTTTCACTAAGGTTCTATTTTTCCTTTCACATATTCCATTTTGCTGGGGGTCCTAGGGGCAGAGAAATTATGTTCTATTCCTATCTCTTGACAGAATAATCCAAATTTATCATTCTCGAACTCTCCACCATGATCAACATGAATTGTTGAGATTTCACATCCTAATTTCCTTTGAATTCAAGTGGAAATTATTATAAATTCCTCAAATAACTCACTCTTATGTCCTAAGAATCTAACGTAAGAAAATCTAGGGTAGTCATCTACTATTATAAATCCAAATGTCTTTCCTCCTAGGCTAGCTATACTAACATGTCTAAATAGGTCCATGTGAAGAATTTCTAGTGTCCTAGAGGTGTTAATGTCTTTGATTGAATGAAATGAAGATCTTATTTGCTTTCCTAGTTGGCAGACATCACATAGGTGGTACTTATTGAAATCTAACTTAGGTATGCCTATAACTAGATTTTTCTAGGTGATATTCTTAAGAGTCTTTATGATTGCATGATATAATCTCGTATGTCATAGCCAATATTCATAAATTATAATTTATAGGCCTAATGAATTTGAATATTTAATGTAGTTCAAGTCTAACATATAAACATTGTTCATCTATTTTCCTTCTAACACAAATTTTTTATTTAAACTAATCATGAATTTATTAGAAAGAAATTTTATATCAAATACTTTGTCGCATAGTTGACTAATACTTAACAAGTTATGCTTTAAACCATCAACTAACGTAATATTTTCAATTAAAGTGTTTAGAGTTTCCAATTGTACATGAGACCACCACTTTTCTTGTGATGTTGTCTCATAATGTCACCTTGCTTCCTGACCTGGCCTCCAATGTGATGAACTGCTTCATATCACTAGTCATATGTCTTGAGCAACCACTGTCCAGGTACCATATGCTCTCACTGGATCTTTTGTGAGAGCACCCCTACAATGTCAATTAAATGTTATATTTGAGAACCCAAGTTAGTTTGAGTTCCACCTAATGCTTGAATGAATGACATGATTGCATGTTATGTTGTGATGCATGTAATTTCGGCCTCCACACTAAGTGTGTCTTACAGTGGATAGTGCATGTGTGGGCTATGTTTCCTAACATACCACAAGAGTAACACCTAATACCAGGGAATGAGTTTATTAACCTATGTGGGTGATGGTGCATCTTCGGTTTATGTGATACATATTGTATTAAGGGGTTGTACCACTGAGCTAGTGAAGGTGATGGTTAATTATTTTTAAGTGCAGTAATTTTTTCTCTTAAAAATTCATTTGCATTATCATAGATTGGCACTTCCAGTTTTAGTGCATGCTCACTGCTATCTAATTGATAAGCAAGTTATTCTAATTCCTTGAATGCTTTTTCTAGCTCAATATGTGATGTTTTTAAGGGATTATGTGCATTAGATATATATCAATATGCTTCTTATTTAATGCATCAACCTCATCTAATAAAGTCATATGATCCCTGTCTAAAGTAGAGTGCTCAATAATTATACTAGCATGATCTTTTTGCAAAATAAAAATTTTTGTAGTAAAACTAGCATGCATCTTCTTAAGCTTCCTATATGAATCATGAATATTTTTAGAAATAATAAACAATTTGTCATAAGAGAGTTGCCATACCACATCTTGATCTGGTGATCAAGATTTTTGTTAGCCATAAACACAAGTTTGCTACCTCATATGCTTCTATCAATTATGAGGCAGAGTCAGTTCAAAAAGCATTTTGTGTCTTTTGCTTGCCCCTCTTGTACTTTGGCTTCTCTTCACCTTCTCCTTGTTCGGGTGAGTCTTCAGGTTGTGGCAATCATTTTGGAGATGGTCTGGCTTTATACACTTAGAGCAAATTGTATCAGATGAAATTTTAGTTGATTTGTGGCTTTTACCTTTGCTACAATTGTATTGATGATGCAACAATTTTCTTTCAGAAAGCTCTTGAACTGACGCATCATCAAGGCGAATCATTTGCTTTTAGCGCTACAGTTCTCTCATTCTTCTCTCCTGCATTAGCCTTTGACTCACTCCTTACTCGTAAACAATGAGTAACCCAAGCAAATTGTCAATGGAATAAACATTTAAGTCTTTAGATTCAGTAATTGCAGTTATCTTAACATCATAATAACTAGGTAAACAACATAGAATCTTATTAACATTTTTCAGAATTTAATAGTTTTGAAAAATGCTATGAACCCTATTACAACAATATCAACCATCTCCTTTAAATCTCTTGAACTAGCTCTATTCTTTCTCCTTTCTTTATTAATCTATTATGTATTTGATATTTTCATTTAGTTCATGAAAATTTATATTTAATGCAGCTCCCATTTAATAAAATTAGGACAATTGCTGCACATCACCATAAAGGCGGCAAGTTTGAGCTAACTTGGTAAGTTTTGTAGTTGAACAAGCTTACGAAGGAGGATCATACTAGCTTGTTGACTCCTAAGGGGGCCATCTCTAGTGGCAGATTTACCATGGGGGGCAATGGGGGCATGGGCCCCACTGACTTTTCAATTTAAGCTTAATTAAATTTCGTATATAGCTAATTAATTACCATTAAATGCATATTTCTATTATTCCCGCCAGCTGCTTAGTGACTAGGGAATTGCAAATTTGAAAATATCATTTTGCCTCCTTTCACGTGGACAGACCGAAGCAGCTTCACGCCTCCTTTCACGTGAAAGAAATGGAGGCCGAACTCCGATTCTCCAAAGCCTATTAGCCGTTAGCGAAGGCCGAAGGAAACCGATCTGAGACCTGGAAACAATATCCTTGCTCGGCCTCTGGAATCGCCTCTGCTTTCATGTCACGGCAGCTCACTGGCTTGCCACGGGACGGAGGACAGTCAGTCGGTGACTGCATTCGCTAGTGAAGTTCTTATCTCTTTGGTACATCTGAGAAATCTGCCTTCAAGGTATTGTTCTTCACTTCTTCTGAGTTTTACTGTTAAAGAACAGTATAAAAACTCTAAATTTTACGGTATTTCTTACAGATGATTTGTTTTTTAAAGCTTGAAAGGCTTATAAAAATTTTTATTTGGTTGTTGTGTTTTACTAATTTCTGTACTTTAAGATTGCTTTATTGTGGCCATGTGAATTTGATTCATTTTTACCTTTGTAGAGGAAAACATGGAATGCCACCATTAAAGTAAGAATAATGTGTATTCTTATAATTTTTGCATTCAGAAAAATTTTTAGAAGCAAAGAATTTGGATTGCTCTACTGCTCTGTAACAATCAGGGATTTTTTTAATTAGTTATCATTTGACTAGCATAGAATCTTCTTTTGTTACAAGCATAAAAATTTAAATCTTGATTTTATTAAAATTAGATTTGAAAAGTATTTTAAAAGAAAATTTGAAGGAGATGAGCAAAAAATTTTATGTGAGGACAACAATACACAATTTAAACAAATTCGTGTTGAAACAAATTTCGCTAATATCCCTGCCGATCCTGCTTTGAAAAAAAATTCTGGATTATCATCCCAATGAAAGTAATAGTGTTTGGAGACTATAATTTTGGAGTATAATGAATGATTTAAAAAAAAAAATTAAAATCACCCATGCAAATCCCAAGCACGGATAAAAAATGTTGAGTTTTTTTTTTTTTTTAATTCAATGATTTGTGCCCCACAAAAAAAAAAAATCCTGGCTCCGCCCCTGGCCATCTCATCCGTCGTATATATTTATATATATCTTCATCTTTAGATTGGACCCTACACGCTGTCCACCAGTAAATGTTATTAATCTGCAGATTGTGTGGTCTTATTTGCGCTTGTTTCCAACAATTCTAGGCATTGTAAGGCCATTTCAGTGTATGGCTAGGATAGGCATAAATGAGATTCTTAGCGCTACATATAACGGCCACAGCGGCTGTATACATTAGCCTACCCTTTTGCTTTGTATATTATCAGCCATACGAGGTGCTCTTCCATCTTCCTATAACTTTGTGATTAGAATGAGAGGGCTGGGCCTTCTATATTCATTCATAAGGACTTTCTGTTTTTATAAACTCTAGGATTGTTTTCATTTAGCACTTATGCATCTTTATTTTCTTGCTAAGATAATGTTAGATCACCAGGCTGAATCGTCACGATGCATGCAGAGAGCTTGCTTCTTTTCCCTTTTATCAGTCTATAGATTTATCACCATAATCTTGACAGAGGAACTCATCTTATTTTCTATTTTAAATCATGAGTGAAAATGACCACTCTAGAATAAAAAAAGTTTGGGTTAATATTCTAATAAAGGCTTTCCTCACTTCTCATTAGAGGTCTCTGTAGAGAGAGATGTTTGTCTATCACAGCGGATCCCTAGGGAAATTATAGCAATGTGTGCTCTTCTTTCTCAAATTAAACGGTGTGTGGGCAGGGAGGATTCAGGGCTGGAGACAACAACATCATTGTCATGATACATGAATTATTTGCCTAGTTTTTTCCTTCTTTCATGTGGTAAGAGTCGACACTCAAGCTTCTCTTTCCACAGCCTCAAGATCGCACCTTTTGGATGCCGTAAAAGGTTTCAACATTAGTTGGCGCTTTCTGATTTGTATATTGTGGGGAGGCAAGCCTCCCTAGTTTGCATCATAGAGGACACCCCGACTAGACAATCAAGCCATCAGGCTGTATGCCTCAAAATTTATATCTTATGTTGTTTTGAAGCAAATTGGTACTATTTGTCTTATTTGCTTGCTGATGTCTCTCTTTCCTACGTGATAGAAGATTTTGCAAGATTTATAGCTCCTATCCTTCCCCCAGCTTTTCCTACTATAAAATATGAGAAATTCAGAGCATTGCATGGACTTCATTTTCAATAATTCTTTGAGAGGCTAATGATACTGAAGATTAGATGGCATCTCCTTGGAAACTTTCTGGAATGCAGAGGCAGGTTTTGGCTTTATACTGTTGTTTTCTTCGGGCAGCCCGATTGAAGAATCTTGAAGACCGCTAAAGAATCGTGTCCGTTGTCTCCGCAGAGTTCCATCATAATGCTAATGATGTTGGTCGCAAAAACTTTCAGTGCATTGAATATCTTTTGCGGCGTGGGAATAAGCAGCTTGAGCAACTCAAGAATTCCACCATCATTTCACTTTCAAGAATTAATGTGAGTAAAGAGTGAGCTTTTACCCTTCCTATTATTCTTTTGTTTTTATCACAATAAAACTCTGAATGAACATTGAGTGAGCATATTCTGATTAAAATTTTGTCTAGATGTATTTAACAAATTTCGAATCTATTTTTAAATGGAAATACACGAATAATTAATTATTTTTTGTAACACATTTTTTTTCTTAAAAATTGCTTCCAAGTATGTTTTTTTGTTTGATTCATTTTATCTTTTCAATGATAAGTTAAAGAATTCTCAATTGAAAATAAATTATTCAAGAAAAGCTCTATTCTAAGAGTCTTGGAATACTTCCAATTAAATGTTTCTTTAGATGCTTTACCCACAACTCTATTCACTGCAAATTATTTATTGTTTCTACTTTGTGATTTTTTAACAAACATTTGGTTAAGATATGTGATTTCCTACCTTTGAACCTGCTAATCTGATTTACAAATTCTCAGCTCAATTCTTCTGCTTCGAAAACAATCACTGAAGCTGATCATCCCCAACAGTCTTTAATAGTCCTTCTGCTGATACGTACAAAGGTTCAGATTTGATGCTATCTTGTGTTATTGACTTCTGTAATTGTTTTGTTGAGTGTCATAGAAAACAAGTTATATATATGTATATACATATATGTACATATACGTATATATATACGTATATATACATATATATATATATAATATATACATATATATATATATACATATATATATCTATATACATATATATATCTATATACATATATATATATATATACATATATATATATATATATACATATACATATATATATATTCATTTCCTACTGCATATATTGCAGCTATTTATTCTTAATATATTATGAGTTACCATCCTATTTTGTATCTCTTCCACTTTATCTCAAGAATAGTAAATAGATTGAAATACAATGTATATGTGTTTTCTTTTTTGTATATTAAGGGTATATTTGGTCACAAGCAAATTCAAGTGTTCTTTAAACACAATGTAAAGTAAATATAGAGTATTAAGTGTTTGGTTGATCATAGATAAATTATGTAGATCATTTAATGTTTGGTTGCAAGTATTTAGAAATCACTTTTTTTTCTTCATGATTTTTTTTAAGCAAACTTAGGGCTTGCGGCAATGGCAATGGGGTTTGGTGGTAGCGGTAGTAGGTAAAGGATGCGATGGCACATGGTGAGCTGCTAGTGTTTTGCGCATGACAAGCATCAAGCATCATGTTGTGAGTAACTGGCAAGCGGCCAGCAAGCAAAAAGTGCGGAGAGGTCGTACTATGAAAAATGCTTCGCTTAATGGACCCGAGACTCCATATATTTTGAATTTGTATGATTTTTTTAATCGAAAATTTGGAGCCGAAGCTCATATCATTCATGTAAAGTACAAATTACAAGTGAGGAAATGAAGCTAAAGACTAAAACCCAGCTAGCGGAACACAACAAAACGGCAGCAGTGGGGTATAAAAAGCTAAAACAATTACAAAAAATAAATACATGGAAACTAAAAAAATTAAGACTCATAATGCATATAAAAATGTGAGCACCAAAAAATGTGAGCACCCAACAAGCAGAATTGGCATGGATAATCCCCTAGTCGCCAAAACCGACTGTCCAAGGGGTAGCTGGTCGGCATCAGCATTTATCATCATCCATCCAAAAAATCCTCGGCATTGAAGATCAGCATGTAGGCCTCGGTTGCTACTAAAGATCATCCAGAATGCCTCAGAAACCGGAAAAATAGAACCTCGCAAAGATCTCTAGGAAAAGTTTGAGCAAGCAGCAGGTCCAGAAACTTGACATCGATCCCAAAAAGACATTGACAGTTCAAAATAGCAGGTGTTGAAATAAATGAAAGCTTTGTCATTTTGATGTTTTAAATATAACAGCCCTTTTAATTATGAAATACACAGAGAATAAACTAAGGGATTTCAAAATTCAAATGCTTCTTTAGTTTCCTATGAGCATCTTCAGATGTCACAAGTGATCGGACAGGCTTTAAATCTGAAACTACAAGTCTACAACTATGTTGACTGCTTAGTAGTTTGAAGTGTAAAATTGTCTTTACATACGACCTTATGCAGATTATGGTTTGCATTTTCTCGTTGCGTATGGTTTGCATGGTTTGCATGGTTTCATTGCCTTTGAGGTGTTATTGCCTTTTCCTTAATGATGCAGAAGTGTTCACTTGATCAATACAAGGCTATTTGTTTGAGAAAATAGGTTTATAAAGTGGAGTTGGAAGTTAAGAGATGTGAAAGGGTCTTCTATTTTTATTTTTCTCATATTTATGTCGCTGAACTATTCTGGAACTTGGAGCTGTTTTAATTTGTATGTTTTAAAAGAATTCTACTTTATCTTTTTGCCATAAACAAACAATTAATCAAGTTAGCTTTAGGTTGCTGAAAGTGTGGGGCTTTAATGTAAGGGACATATGATCAGCTCCAATGGAGATAACTTAGGGTGCGTTTAGGTTAATTTTTTCATAATTTTATTTTATAGATTTGTCATATTTTCATTTGATTGTTGATATATCATCAAAAAATTATCCTAATCGGGCACGAATCTCGAGGCAAAATCAATCCGGAAACTTCAAAAATTAAATTCAGGATCACCTGAACTTTGATTTCAGCAAACTTATAGTCAAACTGAGCATCTCGGAAATACGAACCCAACAACACCAAATTCGACTCAATCCAAGCCCAAATGAGTACAAATCAAGGACCCGAACCGCTATTAGAAAGTACCACAATTTGAGCTACCAAATGATTTCCGAATTTGACGAGCTTATAGACAAATCGAGTGGTTCGACGAGACAAATCCAACGATCCAAAGATCACCGAATTCCGACATCATTAAGACCTTCAAATGTCTGACGAACGGTGCATGATCAAGGGATTCAATATCAACGACCACTCCCTATTTGCTCCTGATCTCACTCCTATTTACAAGCTATGCCACTCCAAGAAATCTATAAATAGACCCCTCATTTCTCATGAGAGGGGACCTAAGCAAGAAGAAGAGAAGAAGAAGAGAAGAGAAGGATAGGAGGGAATAACTCCTCCTTGACCACCGCAGGAGTTCTGCCCGACGCCCGAGTGACACCGAAATTTTTTTGGGCGCCCAAGTGACGCCGGAATTCTTCCCCTGTGACGCCAGAATTCTGCCTGACGCTAGAATTCTACCAGACTTCCAAACGACGCCGAAATTCTACTCAACTTTGGAACGACGTCGGAACTCTGTCCGACGTTGTAACTAATTTTCAATCCTGAAAGATTTATTGTAATCTGATCGTCCTAAATTTTAAGGACGAGTCAACCTCTTGTATTCCAAGCAAACACTAGTGGAACTTTTTCAACTGGGTGTGACCTCATGGTTTTTCCTCTTTCAGGGTTTTTCACGTAAAAATCTTGGTGTTTCTTTTTCTTTTCTGTTTGTGTGCTGGATATTCGTACAATGCTGAGATGAAAATTTACTATCTCTATCGCCGCGTATATTCTAGCCCGCAACAGTTTGGCGCCGTCTATGGGAAACTTATTCCAAAACTTCAAGTATTGCTATGATGGTCAATAGACGCAGTAGTCGTATCATTGGAGCTTCTCGCTCTAACTTGAACAAGTCCATAAATTAGTCTATGAATCATAGACGCTCGATATCTACCTCTTTTTACCCTGGGGCAAAATGCTGTTGGAGAAGGAACTTCAGGACCTTCCCTAGATGAGAGAATTAAAAAATGGAAGAATCTCAAAATGAGATCCTTCAACTTTTATGAGAGACTCTACAACCAGCATTACCACAGCGGGAAGAAGTTCTTCTCCCTTGAGCTCAACCACTGGCTGAAGATTTTCAACTCGAACATCTTCAAGCGGAGATTCATCTTCCTCTGCCAAAAAGACATCCGCATTCATGCCAGGATAATGAACTTGCTGATACAGCAAGTTCTACCCATCCCTCATACACCGGTCGGCAACCTCGCATTCATTCAGATCTCCCAGAAGACTCAGCCCAACCACATGTTATTGGACTCCCTCATAATGCCCTATGTCATGAACTACAGAGATTAGTACGGGAAGAGTTCCCCCTAGGAGATGTGAGGCAAACTCTCCGATAGAGGGACTTTCAGGAGTCATCACTTTTAACTAAAGCCATTCTTCAGCACCCCATTCCGGTTGGATTCAAAGTACCCAGCATCAAGTCTTACGACGGGACGTACGACCCGTATGAGCATATCAAACACTATAGAATTGTCATGCATATTCAGCGAGCCTCAGACGCACTCCTCTGCTAGGTCTTTCCTGCCACCCTTAAGGGACAGACTCGAACATGGTTCTATTTGCTTCAATCTGGAATGATCCCCTCATTTGTCAAATTGGTCAAGTATTTGTCGAACAATTTGTGGCCAATCGAAGAATTGCTAAGGATTCTTCTCACCTCTCAGGGATCCATCAAAATGAAGGCAAATCGTTGAAAGAGTATTTTCAACGATTTTTCACTAAAGCTCGGCAAATTCCATGAGTAGAACCTAAATTACTGAGAGGGGTCTTTCTTGAAGACCTTCGTCCTGGCCTCTTCTATTGGGCACTCATGCTCGACACTGTTCATTCATATGCTGATTTGATTCATCATGTGGAAGCTCAAATCTCGACGGATGAAGTCATAAATGCTCACAGAAAATAGTTTGAGGAAGCCAATGGGAAGCGCAAGGATGCACCTGAAGCAGATAATTCATCTTTACAGCAGAAGAAGCAAGGGAAGAGTAATCTACCTCCTATGCCTCCATTGCCATGACAAGAACCTCGATAGGAGAAGGAGTACACTCCACTCAATACGTCTCAAGAAAATGTATTAATAGCTATTCGAGATTAAGATACAGTGAAATGGCTGCATCCTTTGAAGCTGAACATAGGAAATCAAGATCAGTACTGCCACTTTCATCGTAGTCGTGGCCACACTACCGAGGCCTGTAGGTAACTTAAGGAGGAGATTGAAAGACTTATCCGTCAAAGCTATCTTTGACAATTTATTCAAGATCCACCTACCTGAGAGGAAGCTCATCCCGCTGGGGGGCAAAATCAAAACAGAGACAACTAGTGAATAATCGAGTAACAGTTGATGAAATTGAGACCATCGCAGGAGGCCTCTCGCTATTGATAAGGTCTTTTTGGCTATAGATGAAAACCTGATGCCAAAGAAAGCTCATATAGATCACTCTATCACCTTTATGATTCTGATTTGGAGGGAGTCAAAACCCCTCATCAAGACCCGCTTGTGATTAATGCGGGGATAGGTGATCCATGTTATAACGTTAAAAGAATTCTTGTGGACAATAGTAGCTCCGTAGATGTCATGTTCTACTCAACTTTTCTCAATATGGGTCTCACCAAAGAAAAGCTTCAACCTGCTGCAGGTCCACTATACAGATTTGATAACCAACCTGTATGAGCAGAAGGGATAATTAGTCTCCCAGTTGTACTGGGAGAATTTCCTCGACAGACTACACACTCCATTCTGTTCATTATTGTAAAGTGAGAATTGGCTTACAACGCTATCTTTGGGAGGTCGCTCTAGTCAATTTTTGGGATCGTTGCCTCTATCCCTCACCTTAAGATAAAATTTCTTACTCCGGTAGGAGTCAGTGTAATATATGGAGATCAACAAATAGCACAAACATGCTATCTTAGACAGGTTAAACCTCACCCAATAATTACTCTGAGCATCGAGGACTTTGATCTCCGAAGCGAGGATATCCCTCAGAGAGCTTCCCCTGTAGAAGACGTTACTATTGTATCTATCTCTAAAGAACATCCTTCAAAGACGGTGCGGATTGGATCACTTCTCTTAGACTAAGAGAAGAAAAAATCCACATATTTTCTACGTGAAAATCAAGATATTTTTGGTTGGAGTTCGGCATATATGCCCGGAATTAACCCCGAAGTGATCGTACACTCTCTCAAAGTCAATCCGACAAGCAAACCAATTATCCAGAAGAAACAAAACTTTGCACCAGATCGTCAACAAGCGATCGAGCAGGAAGTGGATAAATTTTTGGAAGCCAGATTTATATGGGAGGTGCACTATCCTACTTGGTTGGCAAATGTTGTCATAGTTCGAAAGGGGAGTGGAGCTTGGAGAATGTGTATAGAATATACAGATCTCAATAAAGCTTGCCTGAAAGATAGCTTTCCGCTTCCTCGTATTGACCAGTTAGTTGATACCACCTCCGGACATCAGATGTTGAGCTTTATGGATGCTTACTCCGACTATAATCAAATAAAGATGAATCCTAGTGATGAAGAAGCGACACCTTTTCAAACATATAAATGATTATACTGTTATCGGGTGATGCCCTTCGGGTTCAAAAATGTTGGAGCAACTTATCAGCGCCTCATGAATAAGGTTTTCAAAGACCTTATCGGGCACACCATGGAGGTGTACACTGATGATATGTTGGTGAAAAGTCTTGAAAAAGCTCAACATATCTCTGACTTAAAACAGTGCTTCCACTTATTGAGGCATTATAATATGCGACTCAACCCCATTAAATGTGCTTTTGGAGGCACTTCTCGAAAGTTTTTGGGGTTTATGGCAACCCATAAAGGGATTAAAGCTAATTTCGAGAAGATCAAGGCACTAGGGGATATGGTGCCACCTAAGAATATCAAGGAGGTCCAAAGGCTAAATGGGAGAATTGCAGCACTATCTCGTTTCCTAGCACATTCAAGAGACAAATATCTGCCTTTCTTTAAAGTACTTAGAGGTGCTCGTAGCTCTGGGTTCTAATGGACAGATAAATGCCAATAAGCCTTTGAACAATTATGAAAGTATTTGGCATCTCCGCCACTACTTTCAAAACCAACACCTGTAGAGAAATTGTATTTGTACATTATTATTTCTGTCCAAGCCATTAATTCGATCTTGGTTCGAGAAGAAAATGCTATACAACGTTCTATCTACCATGTCAGTAAAATTTTATCTGAAACAGAGGGACGTTATCCTCTAGAAGATAAGACAACCTTGGTGTCAGTTTATTTTGCTAGAAAACTACGCCCTTACTTTCAAGCCCATATAATCAGAGTCTACACAAATCTGCCACTTAAAAGTATCCTGCAAAAGTCAGAAGCATAAGGTAGGCTCATTAAGTGGTCTATAGAGCTCGTAGAATTTGACATCTACTACTTGCCTCGACCTGATATTAAATCTCAAGCACTTGCAAATTTTATAGATGAATGCACCGTCCTAGTATTCGATGTTTAACCAAGTGCTTCGCCTCCCCTCCATGCTGGACGTTATATGTTGATGGAGCATCTAGAAGTTCTGGCGCTGGGGCCGAAATTCTATTAATTTCTTCGCAGAAAATTACTCTTAAGTATGGACTCTGACTCAAGTTTCCGGAAACAAATAACACAGCAGAATACGAGGCCCTTATTACTAGATTAAGACTAGCAATTGATTGTGAGGTGCAGAACCTAATAGTCCACACTGATTCAAAACTAATCACCTCTTAGGTGGAGGGGGAATTTGATATCCATAATCCACAATTATCCCAGTATTACAGTATTGTGAAGTTATTCTTAGCCCATATAAGAGAGCATCAGATCATACATGTTCTCTGAGAGCAAAATGCGAGAGCAGATGCTCTTTCAAAACTTACTACATCAACAACGGGAGATGGTTATAAAAGAAAGTGTATCGAGGAGATCCACTTTTTAAGTATTCAAGGTCCATGGGTCATACAATCAATCGATGAATCAAGAGAGGAGTCTTGGATCGATCCCATCTTATCTTTTTTATAGGATGGGGTACTACCTGAAGAACCCATAGCTGCAATAAGACTTCAAAGACAAGCAGCAAATTTCACCATTATTACTGATGAGTTGTATAAGTGCACCTTCACCGGACCATATCTCAAGTGTCTCCCACCTTTAGAAGCTCATTATGCACTTCGAGAAGTTCATTCAGGAGTGTGTGGAGAACATTTAGGAGGATGAGCATTAGCTTACAAGCTCATGAGACAAGGATTCTATTAGCCGACAATGAAACATGACACATTTGAGTTTACTCAAAAGTGCAAAAACTGCCAATTAAATTAAAAATCTCACTCAAACACTCGCTCTAGAGCTTGCATCAAAATAGAGTTCTTGGCCTTTCGCCCAGTGGGGAATTAATATAATGGGACCCTTCCCTATAGCCACCACACAATAGAAATTCATCATCATGGCTATAGATTACTTCACCAAATGGGTGGAGGCAGAACCTTTGGCGAAGATTATTGAAGCAAATCCCAAGCAATTCTTATGGAAGAATATAGTCTATCGTTTTGGCATTCCTGCAAGAGTCATCACTAACAACGGGACACAATTTACTGGGAAGATCTTTACATCTTTTTGTAAGGATTTTCATATTCAGCTCATTCACACAGCTATTGCCCATCCTCAAGCAAATGGGCAAACAGAAGTGACAAACTGAATAATTATGAAAGAGCTGAAGACATGCTTAGGGAAGGCTGGGAGGCAATGGGATGAAGAACTCCCAAATGTCATCAGGGCTTATCGGTCCACTGCCAGAACTCCTACAGGAGAAACCCCACATAACCTCTGTTTCAGTGTAGAAGCAGGCATACCGGTTGATATTGGAGTCCCGAGTAATAGAGTTCAGACTTTTGACTTCAATAACAACAAGGAGAGAATCAGGATGAATTTAGATATCCTCCCTGAAGTAAGAGATGAAGCCTCACTCAGGACCGCTGCATACCACCAAAGGATTGCTCGTTGCTATAATCGGAGAGTGAAACCTCGACCTATCTCCATTGGGGACTTAGTTCTGTGAAGCATCGAAGCTGCTGGAAAAGGGCCTCAGTGTAATAAACTCTCCCCCCTCTGGGAGAGTCCTTATTTGGTAGTAGCTATGGTCAAGCCTGGAACCTTCAAACTAAAGGATGCTAGTGAGAAAATGCTCCCCCAAATCTGGAATGTGGGCAACCTTCACAAGTACTATTAGTAGGAGTTGATACTACTATTTGTTTGGTATTATGTTGTTCGTAGTGTTTTGCTTGCATTAAGTTCCCTCAAGTAGTTATGCTTTGTATCTTTCAAGCTTTTCATATACCCCTTATGTGTTAGTTGTAGAAGAACGCTTTTTTCGTACCCCTAAGTTTTATTAGGGAATTATTGTACTATCTTATATAATACAATAATGTGATGTTCACTTTGTCGTGGTACTATCTCTTCTCCTCAAACTCTTTTTTCGTGATTCAAGAAATACACAATATATATTATATCTCAATCACTAAACAAACAATCCCAAAGGGATCTGATCCGACCTCTTCCATACAGGTGAAAATCATCAAGTAAATACTTTGATTAATAACCTTGGATAGGTCAGGATATCCAAAGAGGATATCTCTCGCACTCACTCAAGTCCAAAAAAGACCGTCAAAATACTTCTCATTGAAATAAAAATTGAGTCAATTCCATATGCATATGAAAAAGGAAAGATTTTAATAATTTCTTTATATATCACTGAACATCGAGTGCATCATATGGAAGCATCAACAACAAACACATATATAATCACTAGAAACAAAGCAAAGTAACACAACACAACATCAAAGCCATCCTACAGGATCTCAATATCATCATAGTTCTCCTCCAGGGAAAAAGTCTGTTGCAACTTACTCTCTAATTCTTCACCACCAGAGTCTGAAGAAGGATCACCAGAAGCCTGACTAGGAGTCAACCCCTCAATCTTCGCTCCAGTCTTACGCTGTACTGCACGCACACCCTTCATAAAACCTCTGATGAAGCCATCTTCTATGCACTCTTCCTCCAAAAGCCTTCACCTCCATAACATAAATATGATTGCGAGCTTCCTGAGCATAATCCTCAATAATTATCTTGAAGGCATAAGATTTCTTGAACTCTTCTATGACTGCAGACGAACTGCTGGGCTTTTTTCTCTGACAGCATACTCTGGAGTCTCTTATTCTTAGCTTCAAGGATTTGCTGATCTCTCATTTGTTGATTGATCATCTCTTGTGCATCCACTAACTCTATCTATAGACGATCCATCCGCTCATTCTAGGAGGAGGCCGAAGTGATACTGTTTGCCAGTTCTGCTCTACACTCTTCAAGTTGATCCTCCACCGACTTAATCTCCTTCACTTTGCCATCATATTTTTTCTTGTATTCCCCCTGAAGGTATTTGACCTTCACAAACTCATTGTTATAGTCATCCAAGGTCTTATTCATCTCAAGTTTATAAATCCATATGCTGTTCTAAATGAAGTAACATGTAAGAAATATATCTTTTAATATATATATATATATATATATATATATATATACACACACACACACACACACACACACACACACACACACACACACACACACACACACACACACACACACAAAAGTAAAGGAGAAAGGGAGAACTCACCAACTCATCAGCCCATCGACGACCAATGCACTTATGTTTCAAAATATCTTCTAGAATGTATAACTTGGACGGAGAGATACGAGGACCTTTACTGGCAACTACCAAAATTTCATCCACTTTCTTCTTCTTTAATGCCTGTAAATATCCCTCACTCCCTGGTCGCTTGGAGTGATTCTTTTAGGGAACTACCTCTGGAACTTTCACAGACCTCTTTAGCATTTGTGCATGCGATCTTCCTGCTTGAATTGATAGCCCCAACTTGAACAAGTATTCTTCATCTATATATCTACTCAAATAACGCAACTTATAATATAGGGCGTCTAAATCAGGAAGCTTCAGAATCATCAATAAATCTTCTGCTCCAATATAAAGAGGAACGGGTAACTCCCTCAACTTCCCCCATTTTTCTTGAAGATTCAAATCATTTTGCACATAAAAGAAGTCGCTAATCCAACCTTTCGAAGGGTCTCGAGTACGAATATCCAACCAATTGGATCTGAAAGAGACACGACCCTGTACATCACTAAAGAGATGCCCCATCCGAGAAAGGCATTCTAAAGATAACACCACTCCACAGTCTCTAAAAAGTACGATCAGATTACGATCGACATGGCCCTGTAAGAAATTTGAGATAAACTTACTCCACAGACCGTCAGAATGTCAATCAATTCAGGAGATGGTGGAAATCGCAACCTCGCTCGCAAACTGAATTCGTACACCGTCACATATCCTGGGGGAGGAAAATGGGCACGATCAGATCTTGTCGACTCCTTCATCACCAGATCATTAGGAAAATAAATTTTTTTCCTAAAGGAGATGAAATAATCCTCAGTGATGGTGGAGATAACATCGTTAGTCTTCAGCGCCTTATGAGTCTTCTTTGAACCTTCAGTTCGATGCACAGGACGATCTTCCTTGGCTGTAAGATTTCTTTTCAGATATGTGATCACCCATTTCAATTCCTTTACTAAAGAGGGGTGTAAATCTGAGTATGAAAAATCACCTACGAAAGATAACAGAAAGCCTCTAAAGTAGGAAGAAAAATGGGAGAGAAAGAAGGAAAAGGAGGGGAAGTCTCCAACTTCTGTACAAGAGGAGGGGCGCTGAGTCAAGCAGGGAAAGTCACCTACTTAAAAATAGTATAAAGCCTCAACTATCAGAGAGCCAGAGGGAGAAGAGGAGAAGGGGCAAGTTTCTCCTTGGCCTTGAAGGGCTATTTATAGTGTTTTTTGAGAGGGGAGAAGATTCTAGAATTTTCTAGATTTTTTCAAATTTTTTCGAATTTTTTGGGATTTTTTTAGGCCCCACACGATTAAAAAAAATTCCACAAAATTGGCTAACCACCGGCAGCAACCGCGCTCCCATGGGGCACGCCTGTTTGGGCGCCTCACGGGCGTCACTACCGGTGGCAGGCAGCAGGCGGCAGTCGGCTGGCAGGTTCGACCGCTACGCGTGTCCGAGCCCTATTTTTGGCCCGGACGGTCCGAATCAGACTTTTTTTGGGTCCCAGAACAAGTTTTTTGACATTCTGGACTCGATTTTGACACTTTCAGAGCTCAACGGGGCCTCTATAATTAAGTTTGAGCAAGATATTAATTTTTGGAACGTAATATTTGCTATTCGGCCAGTATGAAATGTAGATGCATATATTTTCAAACTCCTGGAGCTTCAACGTCTAAAAATAGGGGGGGCAGCTAATATATCATCAAAAAATTATCTTGATCGGGCATGAACCTCGAGGCAAAATCAACCCGGAATTTTCAAAAAATAAATTCAGGATCACATGAACTCCGATTTCATCAAACTTATAGTAAAACTGAGCATCTCAGAAATACGAACCCAACGACAGCAAATTTGACTGAATTCAAGCCCAAATAAGTCCAAATCAATGACCCCAAGAGTTGTTGGAAAGTTTGTACCACAATTTGAGTTACCAAACAATTTCCGAATTTGACGAGCTTATAGTCAAATCGAGTGGCTCGACGAGACAAAACCAACGAGCCCAAGATCGCCAAATTCCTACATCACTAAGACCTTCAAATGTCTGACAAAATGTGCACGATCAAGGGATTCAATATCAGCCGTCCATTCGACCACTCCTTATTTGCCCCTGAACTTACACTTATTTACAAGCTATGCCACTTCAGAAAATCTATAAATAGACCCCTCATTTCTCATGAGAGGAGACCCAAGCAAGAAGAAGAGAAGGATAGGAGGGAATAACTCCTCAGCCACCGCCGGAGTTCTGCCCGACGCCTGAGTGACACTAAAATTTTCCCAGGCGCCCGAGTGGTGCTAGAATTCTTCCCAAGTGATGCCAAAATTCTGCATAACGCCAGAATTCTACCAGACTTCCAAATGACACCAAAATTCTACTCAACTTCAGAATGACGTCGGAACTCTACCGGATGTTATAACTGATTTTCAATCCTGAAAGATTTAATGTAATCTGATTATCCTAAATTTTAAGGACGAGTTAGCCTCCTGTATTCTTAGCTAACACTAGTGAAACTTTTTCAACTGGGTGTGGCCCCGTGGTTTTTTCCCTTCAGGGGTTTCCACATAAAAATCATGATGTTTCTTTTTCTTTTCTGTTTGTATGCAGGATATTCGTACAACGCTGAGGCGAAAATTTACTAACTCTATCACCGCATATATTCTAGCCTGCAACAATTGTAATTTTCTTATTTTTGAAAATATGAATTAGATCTTATCTTTGTTTAAAAAGGTGGAGATAGAATTTAAAAAAATTAGTAAGTGAGTGATAAAAATGATATTTTTATTAGATTTAAATAAAATTTTATTTCTATATAGGACACAATGAAGAAAGAGGATTTATGTAGTTGATGTTACATACTGGAAGAAAGGGTTGTTGTTGTTGAACTATATGGGTTCTACTAACAAAATATGATAGAGTTGGAGTTTTAGGCATCTTCCCATGACTAAGAATTTGAAGGAAGGAGATAAGATAGATAGAAAGAGAGAGAGAGAAGGAGAGAGAGAGAAAGAGAGAGAGAAGAGAGAGAGAGAGAGAGAGAGAGAGAGAGAGAGAGAGAGAGAGAGAGAGAGAGAGAGAGAGAGAGAGAGAGAGAGAGAGAGAGAGAGAGAGAGAGAGAGAGAGGGAGTTTGGACAGCCTACTTTCCTGCAGAGTTTGAGTCTGTTGTATACATTCAAATAAATAAATTAACAAAAATTGTTTTATTTATGCAATCTTCTCTTTCATTTACATAATTCCATACATCACATTCATAAGCATGGTAGCTTACATTAAGCGGTAACAAGTTTTCTTAGATTTCCCTTTGTGTGGAAGTTCTGAACTTTGTAGGAACATGTATTCTAGTTTTAGGATGATATAGCATTGGGTACTGTAGATTCCAACCCCTTTACCTATCCATATATACATACCTGCTTGTTTTACTTCTACTATGTATGCTAGAGCCTAGGTTTTTATGCCTATCGTTGGTAAGGCAGTAGGGTCCCCATTGCGTACGAGGGATACTATAATTTTCATATTGGTTTAGGGCCGTTATGTTACCAAAATATCTTAGAAGATGGTTAGAAAATTTAGCTAGGTAATCTTAATACGTTAAATTTAGAGGTTTGGCAAGTCTTTTCATTAGCATCACTTAAATGTAAAGTCAAATTACTTATTTTGATTCATTTATTTAGATTCTAATTTATTCCTTCGATCTCTTTGGATATAGCTAACATTATCATACATTATATCTAGAATGATTGAGTATGTATCAGGTTATTTGCTGATAGCTCATTCGAACTAAGCGTAAGTCCAGACGTATTTGTATAATTTTTTTTATAAATAATAAAATATACAATGAATTCAAATGTTTTTTTTACAAAATTTAATAATATCTTTGATGGAATGATTGACCTTTTCATATATATATATATATATATATATATATATATATATATATATATATATATATATATATATATATATATATATATATATATATAGGCAACATTCTTGTCTTAAAAAAAAAGGGTCTAATATCCATTTAAACCAAAAGTTTTCTCTTCTATAAGAATAAAAGATCCCAATTTAAAATAAACCCTATTTTAGTTTACTAAGAGTGAAAAATCTGTAGACATCGACTAAAGCCTATCCTGAGTTAATGTTGTATTTAAAATGACATGTAAATATGAATTTTATCATTCAGAATAATTTTTTACATTCTCCATGCCAAGTTTTGATACAAAAATACATCATTTCTTTCCTCAAATCAATAATACATTGTTAATTTTTCCATCAGGATAATTAACACTAAATCTGTGAATTTGTCTAAAAAAATAGTAAATATCAAATTAGTGGTATATTTATACTACTATTATAAAAGCAACTTGAATTTCATTACACATCAAATCTTATTGATCCATTTTATTTCTTTTAAAATTATATTTTTCCTACATTCTATAATAAATAATTAATAAATATAAAAATATTAATAATTATAAAAATTAATGCCTTTTACTTACAACTTATAAAATAATTATTCAAATTAATACAACTTATATTTTCTTCCTCAACTAAATAAATTGTTATTCTTCTCAAAGACACGCTTCAGTTTCCCTTCCTTGAATTTATCGTTACCTAATATCGCATGTTTCTTATAGAATTCAAGATTTCCTTTGCCTTCCTTCCTTCTTTACTCTTTGGCTTCCCCTAGCTTCCTTCGCTCACCCTTCTTCTTCGATAGGTTTCTCTCCTAATTTTTTGGTATCCTAAACTTCCTAATTTTTTGGAGAATTTAAAAACTAATTGCTGAATTTAATAACAAAGACAATATTTTTTTTTTATTTTTGAAAAATAAGTAGCAATAATCACTAAGTGCGGACATGAAATGAATTTAACAAAATATCTAAGCAATGATTTCACAATTTTCACCAAGCAGTTATAACGGAATTAAAATGCAAAAATTAAATGCAAAAAATAGAATTCAGAACAAACACACCAGATATTTATAGTGCTTCAGTTTAAACAATAACCTACGTCCACTCCCTGGAGTACTCTGTTGACCTCATTATTTGAGGTATATTTCACTGAGTTAATCTTTAGTGTCTAGGTTTTTGCAACCTACTGTAGACGCCGCTTTTAGGATTTTCCTCATGTGGATACATATTGATGTAACATTGACTCAATGTCCAAAATCGACTTAAATCATCGCTACTCTGAATAAAATTGACTCGGCACAAATTTAATTTAACAACGACAGCCTCGAATAAATCCAAACTAACTCATCTCGAACCCTTTAAAATAAAATCAACATTAATTGAGTTGAATTGATCAAATCAAATTATTATATATTTATGTTTAAATAAAATTTGTTAACTAACATTATCATTTTTATTAAAATCAACCCTCCAAGATCTCTTAAAATGTAACATTTAATAGCATCTATTGATTAAAAAGGTATGATGTTAAATTTGAGTGGGGCGGTTTAGGCATCTCCTAACACGATCAAATAGTGGTTCGTTTAGGGAAAAATTATTAGGTTTGGTCATCAAACCTAACTCTGCATTCGGACGCCAATAAAATATTGACATGTGGATGCAAATTTTTTTAATATAATCTTTTAATTTAATTTATATCATCCCGACCCGACCTGACCCACTATTTTTTTCATTTAAAACATAGGGTTGGTGGTTTTTTAAGAAACCCGCCAAAGATCTAAATATTTGTTGCTTTTGCTTGGTACTGAAGAAAAAAACGAGCTAAAAAATTGCAGAAATAGATGGAATGCACTTCGAAGAGAGGGGGGAAGGGGTGCATGAATCGGAAGGGATGCATGAATCGAAAGTCAACATAGCTGGAACTTCCGCAGGTTTCAACGTATCAGTAAGTTTCAATCTCATCGCAAGTTGTATTAAGAATATACTTTTTAAAAGTTATAAAATAAAGCTATGTAGAAAAAGGGCATTAATTGCTCTGCAGGTTTTATCTCATTAGAGGCTCAGGGTCTTAGAAAGACGTTTAAGGGTTTAGACGAAAACGTAAATAAGCTTTTAGATGTTATTGTTCAGCTCTCATTAATGTTTTAATTTACTTAAGCATAAGAACGGGTTTCCTAGAAGAACATCATGACTTTTAGGGTATTTAAAGATAAGGATGATGCACTTTACGTGCACTTTATGTGTGCTTTTTGTGTGTTTCTAATGCGCTTTATGTGTGCTTTTATTACACTTTTGTTGCACTTTATGTGCAATTTTTTTGGTGCTTTATTATCTTTTCTTCTTATTTCAGGCTATGTATAAAGATGAGTGAGAAGTATATGAATGTTATTGTACTTATGCCCATGATAATGACTTTAACGTTCAGAAGGATCATCACAGTTTCTAGCCCTATTCTAGGAAGATAAAATCCAAGGACTTTATCTGTTCAAAAGTTGATTTCAAGTAAAGTATTGAACTGAATTCAAAAAAGAAATATATTAAATTAGATGTTAGAACCAGTTGTCCATCTATGATGAGGTTTGTAGTTGATGAAGACGGTTACTGTATTTCAAAAGATTTATTGAATCCCACAACCATGAATTGGCTATCCCAGGCGATTAGCACCTTCTGAGATCATGTAGGAATGTTGTTGAGGAAAAAGCTTCCATTCTTAAATCAATGACAGATGCAGGGATTAAAATCGTTGAAGTATACGCCTACCTTGCAGAGGAAGTTGGAGAATATGAGAATGTTGGATTCTCTAATAGGTATGCCTACAATTTTATTCAAAAGGAGAAAAGAGCAAGGATTGAATATGGTGACACTAATTCTTTGATTCAATTATTTAAAGATCGACAAGTTGAGGACCACAAGTTCGCATGGGATGTTCAAATTGATGAGCATGATAGGTTGTTAAACTTTTTATGGGTTAATGGGATAGGCAGGATAGATTATGAATGTTTTGGAGATGTCTTGATTTTTGATACTAGCTACAAGCTTAACAAGTATAATTTTGTATGTGCCCCATTTATTAGTATTAATAATTATTGGCAGAACATTTTGTTAAGGGTTATTTTTTTGTCAAAAGAAACAATTGAAAGTTTTACATGGTTGTTGAAAACATTTGTTCGAATAATGGGTAATAAACATCTAACAACAATATTCACTTATCAGTACCAAGCTATGGTTAGGGCCATAGAAGATGCATTACCTCACACTTGTCATAGATTATGCCAATGGCATATCTTTAAAAAGGTTCTATCAAAAGTACCTATCTTCAATAGCAACAATCAAGCTAGAGGACTCTTCTATAAGTATTTGAGGAAGTGTCATTCTGAGGAAGTGTTTGAGGAGGCATAGGCTAAAATGATCAAAGAAGGCATCCTTCATAATCTTGAATGGTTGTAGGATCTTTATAAGATAAGAAGAAAGTGATCAATAACTTTCAATAAGGATTGTTTTAGCATGGTCATTTTATCCACACAGCGTAGCGAGAGTACTAATAATGTGTGCTATGGAATTTCGAAGGCATATCTAATGAACGACTGAAAAACTACTAAGAAAAGAAGAAATGACCTAATCAAATATGGTTGGCAACTACCAACAAGATTGGAAATAAGCCTACTCAAATATGCCGTCCTACCCTGAAGAGATTTTAATTGAGTAAGGCTTATGGGAGGCTTCATATTCAAAATAGCTTTTATTTTAGAAGGGTTAATTTTGATACCACGGTGTCGCACTACAAATTCTAGAAACGTCTTTGAAGTTACACTAAATGCACACTTTAGAGGGTTTATTTTCAAATTGTAACGATGCAACCATTCCATGACAAGTCTCAGATCATATAGGTGGTCTTCCTTTCAGGACTTTTGATAACCATATCATCGACATAACATTCCACTTGATTGTGGATGAGTTTGTCAAAAATCCGGGTCATTGCTCGCTGGTAAGTTGCACCATCATTCTTAAGTCCAAAGGGCATAACCTTATAACAAAAGACCCCTATAGGTGTTTTAAATGCAGCACAATTTTCATCTTCTTGAGCCATTCTGATTTGGTTATATCCATAAGTGCTGTCCATGAATGAGAAAACTACATGAGATGAAGCAATGTCTACCATCAGCTCCAGTATGGGTAACGTGAATTCATCTTTGGGATGTGCTTTGTTTAGAACCTTATAGCCCCTTATAGTCGATGCATACACAAATTCGATCATTTTTTTAAACTGTGACAACGCTAGCCAATCAAGAGGGGTATTTCTCCTCTCGAATAAAACCAACATCGATTAATTTTTTAACTCAGCTATCACTTGTTCAATATATAAATGTATGCATTGGGAGGCTTGTTTAACAGGAATTGCATTAGGTTGAATTTCAAACTTACGGTAGATCTAAAACTAATTCAGGCATTTCATCATAGTTTTAGGCAAAACAATCCTTAAACTCAAAAAGCACCGACTATGGTTGACAAAGATTGAGGAAGTTGGATGGTGGTCGAGAAGAACTCTAGCGAGCGAAAGTCCGTTGGTGGTCGAGAAGGACTCTGGCAGTGGTGGTCGGCAAGTAAGCTCTCAAATTCTTCCTTTCCCTTCCTCCTTTTCCTCCTCTTCCCCCTCCCTCTCATGTGAATAAATGATGGCCTATTTATAGTTGTTTGAGAGTGACCTGCCCCGTAAATATACAGAAGATCGAGGTCATGTTGGGAGTGTTTCAATGGATGGCTCATATTGATCTCTTTAATTTTAAAGTGTTTTTCAAGCATTTGAGTGCCCAAATGATGTCAGAATTGAGAAATCTTGGGCTCATTGGATTCATCTCATCACTTTTGCTCGACCCGACTATAAGCATGTCATATTTGGATATCATTTGATAGTCTAATTAATGTTTTGAATCCTCCAAATATGCTTTGGACCCTTAATTTGGGGTTAGATTATACTGATTTTGCTATCATTTGGTTTTTCTCGTCGAAATTTTCAATTTGACTATAAGCTTGCTGAAGTAGGAATTAGGATGGTCCCAAAATTAATTTTTTGGAGCTTTCGATTTAAATTGGCATCGAGATTCATGCATGATCAAGCTGATTTTTGGTGACATCTCAACAATGATAGGACTCAAGGGCTCAAGGGTTTATTAGTTAAAATTCATGGTTGTATTTCTAAGATTATAAATTTAAGCTATCATATATTTATTTTAAATTTTACAATCATGCTCAATTACATGTTAATTTTATATTTTATTTTCTATAGATTAATGTTTTTTACATTTTTTCGTCCTATTTATTTGAATTTTTTTAATATGATCTTTCATATAATTACTTGTAAACACAAAGTCTATTTGATATTTTAATAAAAAGTAATAATTTGATATAACTTAATCTTTCATATAAACATTTTTAATTTTTATTCATTTGCATTTAGTACATGTGAAATTAAACAAGTATGCATAAGGAAGAAAAATGAGTTATGATAATATACGAAAAGAAAAGAAAAAAAGAAATTATTGCTATGCTCCTTCTAAATGATGTATAATGTTGGCATATAAAATAAACATGAGTTTAGTTAATAAAAAAATATAAAACGAGTAATAAATGGACATTGACATATATGCATGTTTAATGAATTTTATTCTAGAATTTAAAATAAAACTACAAATTAATTGGTAAAATAAAAAAGTTTTATTTATTTATTTTAATAATTAAATAAAACAAGTTAAAGTGTATTTTTATAAAACATATTATTATATTTAAAAAAATGAAATATAGTTTAAGAATAAAAATATATAATTCACTGACATATAAGCATATTTTATGAATTTTATTCTATAATTAAAAATAAAACTACATATTAATTGATACAATAAAAAGAAGTTTTATTTAATTTTTTAATGATTAAAATAAAACATGTTAAATAGTATTTTGTAAAATATATTATTATCTTTAAAAAAATTGAAATATATTTTAAAATAAAAAATATAATTAATTAATTATACCTTTAAATAGAGAAATATTTTTTAGATTTAAAATTAACTTTGAATTGAATTTAATTATGCATAACGGTAACCTTCAATTATTTGAATTACTCGGATTTGAAATATCCGAATCCAACTTTCCTAATTAATTTTTCAGTCCATTGGACTCCCCTCCCTGTTCTCTATTTATAACCCTATCTCCCTTTCATTCTCCTTCTTCCCTTCCTCCTCCCCTCTCTCTATCGGAAGAGCCCGCTCACGAGATTGGCCTTCGACGCGGACCTCTTCCCACTCACGAGATCGGCTCTAGTTGCGTAAGACTCTCTCGGTTCTCGAGATCGGCCCTCGCTGCGGAAGATTCTCCTGCTCACGAAATGGCCCTCGATGCGGAAAAGTTAGAAATCTCTCTCTCTCTCTCTCTCTCTCTCTCTCTCTCTCTCTCGGAGCTTGTTGGCAGTCGCCCTCATGATGGAGCTGCAGGCGGTTGCCAGCCACCGGCTAGGGTATGATCATCCCTCCCAGGCATAACTTTCCTAATTTATTTTTCTAAAGAAAGTCAGTTACACTCCTTTCCGCATTATCTGTAAATCAACCCTAATCTCACATTCCTAAGTTATTTCCTTCTAGTTCTCTTTTTATCTCCATTTTGTCTCTCTTCTAATAATAGTCCGAATGCTTTTGAGACAATCCAACTAAATTGAAATGTGGTTTTGCTCACAGGATTTTGAGATATTAATCATGTTGCCCATTTATGAGTTTGATGTGATGTTTGAAATGAGTTGATTGATTCAATATTATGATGTGTTTTTTACTGAAGAAAATAAATGAGATTTAGGATTTTCTAATCAGTTGGGTCATACTTTGGTGAGAGTAAAGGATTCGTCCATTGAAATTTCAATGGCTTTAAATCAGTAGACTGATTGCTAAGAATATCAAGCTTATTTAACGAATATCCAAGGCATAAGGTGGAAAAACACTTCGAACAACAAATATGACACTAGATTGATTTTTCCCAGAGCTATTTTCGAATGACCTGCATCAGTTATGTAACTTCAAGTAATGTATAGTAGTTAATAATATTATGATTTTGAATTTTTTTTAATGTAAATCCTTGAACTTGAAAATATTCATCCGCAAAAAATCTTATCTTCTTTTCATGCTAGAGGCAGTGATTAGCTATGCATAATAATGCTGACTAGATTTCATCTAATAATTACTACAATGCATGATCAATCAAATTAATTCATATGTATCAAAAGTGTAATTAATTAATTAATAATTAGTTGGGCTTATACTTGCTAAAGAAGAAGCAAACAAAATAAAGTGTAGAATAGCGTGGAAGCACGTTGGTGTGCCAAATGCTAATCATGCTAATCCTAGCAGGTTTCTAGCATATGGACGTTGATTTTATAAAATTTTAGTAATTTAAAAGAATCATGAATATTGATCCTTATTTTTGAAAGACTATTGCTTTGAGGTAACTCATTTCACTCATCAATTTAGTTTCATAGTTCTTGTTTATTGTAAAGATGCAATTTTTCTTGTATGATCTTTCAGATTTTGCTATTTCTCTTTTATGATGCCTATTGTATTTAATTTTTTATTACCTTTAATATGAAGGATTGAAAAGAGAAGATCACAAAAATTAGCTTAGAGAACTTAATCAAATGGCAATGAAAGAAGGTTGAAGATAATGATTAAAATAAGAAAAAACTTATAAATGTCATTTAATACTTGATGATGCCCTTCTGTTTCTTTTACTAGTTATGCAATGAAAGGAGGCTATGAATCTATATAATTCTTGCCATTTTAGTTTCATAACTTTAAATAATCTAGTAGAAATTTTTATTGCTTTGTTGAAGTTATAAATTTTTACATATTATAATTTCGACATGATCTTTTACTTGACCCCTAGTTCAACTTGATTGGCCATATTTATTCCTATGGCCTATATCAACTTGGTTTGATCATGAACTCAGAACAACCTAAGGAAATCAACATCAAAACAACACCCATTAATGAATTTATTGGAGAACAAACTAGAAGTTTTCATGTAGCATTTATCAAATATCATAATGCCAACTAACAAGCATGAATATCCTCATCATATGTAATTCCTTGATACTGTTTACAAAGTGGACCAAAATTTTGTTACGGATGGTCTTTTTAACATAGTTTACATATGCTTGAAATATGCCTTGAAGTTCTTGGCTTTTATTGGCATAGTAAAAAGCACGTTTTTAGTAATATGATATCATGCTGATGATTTCTAATGAATTACATGCCATGGAAGTTGAATTTTGTAATAGATTTAGTCCTTTTTTCTGCCGACTTTTCTTGGGTGAAATGCAACTCTAACATGTTGCCCAACTTATTGTATATTTCGTTTAGAAGATTAATCGATCCTATCTTACCATTTTATTTTCTCAATTATTACCATGCTTAAATTTTCCTTGCAATGAAGTTGTATTTATATAATATACACGGAAGTTAGCAAGTTTTCTTATTGCAAATAATCTTATGGAGACTTCTTAATTCTTTCTTTTTTGATAAAATTTAAAAGGTGTCTAACTTCAAGGAAAGAATGAATAGTGATAATGAAGACTTATGAGATATATACCACAATTTTGTACCATTGGCTAGTTACTTGAGCTAGGTATTTTGATAGTACATATGGCAATGATGGTATTTAAAAGGTATGTTTGATATGGTTTTAATATTTTTTTAGCTTTATAATTTTCTTTTCACTTGATTTATATTTATTCATTTGGTCATGCCAATGCATGTTTTTTTGTTGAACCACATCTTAATATATTTATCAATTTAATTTGATTAATGAATTAATTCAATTGGATCAAATGATAAATGTAATCAGTTTGTTTGATCCAATTAGTTTGTTGTAAATAACCTTAAGCATGATGATAAATAAGTCTGTTTTAACATATAAAAGCATCAAACCCAATGAAAATAAATATTAAAACATACTCATCAGCACATCTTTTGAAAATAGAGCATCAAGTATTGATATCTCGCTTTCGACTAACTGAATGCATTCTCAACCTTTGTTCATGGTATTGAAGGTGGACATTTGCACTTGTCATTATTTATTTTGCGGTACACTTCTGCAACTTTCTCCTATTGTTGTTTTCTGTATCCGTTTTGGTAATCATTAAAATAATTTATGTACCAATTTTTGTTGTATTGCTTGTAGGTTGGTACTATGGCATCTGCTCATGGTTGCTGGACCTATTCAAAGCAGCCTATTTCTAAAAATGAGGAGACAAGTTGCCTCCTTAGAGGAGACGTTGAACAATGTCATGATGTAGACTTAGCTCTTACAGGTGTCAAGGACAGGGATAGTGATACATTCTCAATTTATCGTGGTGAACAGATGCATAAAAGAGTGCATGAAGGAAGTACGTGTCTATGGGGCCATTCCATGCAAATTGTTTATCAGGTTTACCCTATCTCTCATAAATCATTCATTTGTGTTAGGCTTATTCTAATTTTTCTTTTTTGGCTCTATGGAACCTCATGCCAATCCAATAAGCTGTAGAAATAATCACTTGTTTCCTTTATTTACCTTGGAGCAAAAAGGAAGCTCTTGTAGGTGCCTTAATTTTTTGTCCACTTCCATTTTATGTTAATATCTCCTAATTATCCTGCTCTAATGTTCTGATTAGATAATGGTTGATGTTTAATTCAAGTAAGCCATCCTCATTATTTATGATCATATTTAACTAGTAAAAAATTATGTTTTTGGCAGACGAGTGCATGAGCTGTGATTTTAACGGATATTGTCTTTTGGAGCGTTCTCGTACCATTCATGTCTAATGTGCACTTCAGGGTGAATTTGGTTGGTATTACTTATCCAAGTCTTCTTTAGCTATGTAAGCAAAGCTATTAGCTTGTCTTTTCTTCCATGGTAGTCATTTTGGAGAAATCAACTTCATTGATGCATTGACTATATAAGTTACAAAAGAGGAAGTTGGCATTTGGCTAGCTGGAAAACTTGAACATAACGTTGGATGCATTGTTGGAGTTATTATTCCCTTATTTCATTTTCGTTCTTCACTGAAATTGGGGAAGGACGGTTACAGCTAAAAACACCAAATCTCTCATTTTTTTCTTCAACTGTAGCCCTCCAAAACTATCCAAGTGCCCGAAGAGAATATGATGGATGAAGATATGTTGTTTCTCTTCACTTGAACTTTGCTCGGGAAGAACTACAGGAATAAACACTTTAGCATCAATATAATCTAATTCTTATCTCATTGGAATAAACAGTTTACCTTCAATATAAGCTAAATCTTAACGTGAGCTCATTTAATTATGGAAGTCGAGAATGTGATACTTTGCAGGAACTTGTCTAAATTTTAGTTCTAGTTAAGTCTTTTTATAAGCTTTATTTAACATGATAACAATACTCGACAGATAATGGCCTGCTTACACTCGCTAAATGCCATCTTTCTTCTTGTTGACTCTGCACTCAATAGTCTGGTAAGCCTAGGTACCAATACTTCACTCTGCAGTCCATCATATGTTCTTTTTGGTTTCTTTGCTTTTTTTGCTTACGTCACTCATTTCAGCGTTTTCCTTTGTTCGGAATTGCTTACTTTGTTCTCTGGAGCTGTATCTATGTAACTTTCCAGCGGATTCTGCATGCCTGTGGCCTTAAATGGTGAGCAATAATTCTAAAACATTATAGCTTGTTGGTACATGACCATCTTTTTCCATTCCTTCTATGATCTCTTCTTTATCCGTCTGTTAATCTCTTCTGTTTGTGATTACTCTTCAGGTGGCCTTACCCTTTTATGGATCTTTCAACTCCATTTGCACCGCTGTGGTAAGCATCAGATATCTTATGCACGTTCAGGTCTTCATAAAGTGCTCACAGGTTACTTCTAACTGCAAGTATTGGGCCATGGCCTTGATTCAAATCCCCTGCTTTGGCATATTTTTCCTGAATTCTAAAGCAAAGAACTCATATTTCCCTAATGTTTTTCCCACAGCATACAGACAGCTGTTTTAAGTTTCTTTTGTGAACAGAATGGTAGAATGTTTGCCTTCACAATAGCACTTGAAGCTTAAAAATCTCTGCTTAAAAGCATGATTACCCTCTTAGAAGACTTGATTTTTAGGAATTGATGTCAAGCCTCTGGAGCATTTGGGATTATTTTTAGTCATTATTTATTATTTATTATTTTTTTACTCATATTTTTATAAAATAAAAATATATTTGATATCTTAAAAATATTTTATTTATATTGAATATTGAATATGTTGATTTAAGCAATAGTGGTAGCAATCGATGGCAGGGGACGGTAGTGATGGGCAAGGTGATAATTATAGCAATAGTTGCCGATGGTAGCAGTGGCAACTTACCCATTTAGTGACTTTGGCACTGGACGTTCTCAAAATGGGTACTATCGGGTCGGGTGAATTAGAGAATAATAGACAGACGTCTGTTGGCATTCCAGCCTTCCTTCTCCTTTCAGGGCCTATCAGAAAGAGGATCATAACTCTTGGTCGTGATTATCTGAATAGGACGAACCCGCCTTCGTGGATATCTTTGCTTTAGAACAAAGCAATTAGAATTAGGCCCGGTTAACTGGAATGTGTATTATCCATATGGGAGATCTTCCAATTGAGGAGATCCATCGACTTGAGATGAGGAGAAAGGTCTATCTATCTTCTTGAGTTATTCAATGAAATCAATGATTCGTTATTGTAGCAGATAGCAACAACCATTTCAATGGACATGCGTATTTTCCGATGGATTTACATGGTTTCATTAGTAGAAATTGTTTGATGAAGCGAGTAATAGGCTCTTTCGCCGTTCAAGAATTCTTGTTTAGGCAGTTCATATCATCCACACATAGTGATCTAAGATTTCAATTCTTTCATGTTTCAGCAGTAGCATATTTTTCCATAGAGCTAAGGCCAAAAAGATGGAAGAAACAAGTGTTTCCACGACTCTACCATCCAACCAATTTTGTTCTACTTAATCCCTTTTTCATGGGCACATATCTTTATGGCTAAGGAATGGGGAATCTTTCTCCTGTTACATGAATCAAATGTTTCATTTCATCCGGGAAAAATCATCTCTTTCTCAATAATGTCTTTGTCATTTAATCCAATAGCGTTCAGTTAGATAGGATAGATTTAATAAAGACTGATAATTCTCGGATAGAGTATTAGAACAGAAAGATTCATTATATAATGAACTATTGGTTTTAAACCATCTCTGGCGATGAATCAACAATTCGAAGTGCTTTTCTTGCATATTCTTGATGAACCAGCATTTATATATAGATGTAGGAAGATTTGTTTGGGAAGCAATAAGCCCCTTTGACATCTCTTCATCTGCAAAGAATTATCGAGGCTCTTGTATCTTTTTTGGAGTCTAAAAGAGAGAAATGTTAGGCCGAATTCACGGCCCCGATGGACAATGACATTCACACTCGTGACGAGCTGGAAATCAATCTTATCTTCTTCATAAGATGGCTGAGGATCTCCGCAGGAAGGGGGGTTCTTCTTATTATTTCGTTGCACTGGTTCGTGAATTTTGAACTGACTAATTCTTATTCTTTTTATTCTTGGGGGTTGTACTCAACAACCTGAACCGCACAAGCTGGGTGGCCCTACACCCATCCTTAGAGGAGCCGTATGAGGCGGAAGCTCCACATACGGTTTTGAAGCCGAGCCTTTCCAGCAATGGGGCCTAGGGACCGATATTGATTTGTTTAGGTAGGGCGGCCGACCTACGGCACCTATAGGGATTAGTGCGTGAGACTGCGATCCACAAAAGCATGGAACTCACCCTTGACTTTGGAATGGAGAAGGGAAACATAGCATGTCTCAAGAGAGGGGGAGAATTCCTTACAGCCATAGGGATGCCTCACGAGCCGGGCTTTGGAGATGAGGCCTTTTGGCAAAGCCAAGTCAATTTAGGGCCACCAAACCTTGCAACTGATGAGAAGGACCGGGGAAGCGTGTACGTTGTCACACTCCCTGCCTTCCAATGGTACCTAGAGGACGGGCCAGACGTAGCCCCGGGAGCGGATTCCCCACCAACAGGGGACAGGAGACGGCCATCTCGAGGCACATCACGACCTACAGGCAACACCGGCGAGACCCGGGAAGGCAACTCAATTAGGAGTTAGAGGATCCATAGTACATACAGCTGACTTCATATTCATCATTTTTGAAAGCGGGGAAAGGGATATCTTTTCTGCAACGGAAAAAAATGGAGCAGATTTGACTCGACACAACCTAATGATACATCCAATACCAATTCTCTGTGCCTACCGATACTCGACTCCTTTCAGATATCATACTTTGACTAGAGAAAGAGCTAGTGGAAAGAAAAAGGTGAGAGTTTTGATAAGATTCTCTCATGGGGATAATGAGATTGCCCTAATAGGGCAGATTACATGGTAAGATAAGATGGGCCTAACATGCCTAATCTAATAAGAGGGCTAGCTTGTATACGAGTGCTAAAGGCATCTAGTCCCAGCAGTCTAGGAAGAGTTTCTAGGGCCTAAGGCTAGAAAGTAGGGTGTCAGTCTTGGTAATAGTATCCAAGGAGTTTTTTTTTATGCCATCCTATCCTGAGTATCCCGGTTCATATTAAGATGTATGTCTAGTGGGAGAGAGTTTCCCAGTGGTGAATATAATATGTCTATGAGGAGTGCCCCTGGATGTGAAGCCTTTTTCTTTTGGCAGTATGAGTTGAGATTGGGCCATGGCCTTGATTCAAATCCCCTGCTTTGGCATATTTTACCTGAATTCTAAAGCAAAGAACTTATATTTCCCTAAAGCTTTTCCCATAGCATACAGACAACTTTTTTAAGTTTCTTTTGTGAACAGAATGGTAGAATGTTTGCCTTCACAATAGCACTTGAAGCGTAAAAATCTCTGCTTAAAAGCATGATTACCCTCTTAGAAGACTTGATTTTTAGGAACTGCTGTCAAGCCTTTGGAGCATCTGGGATTATTTTTAGTCATTATTTATTATTTATTATTTTATTTTACTCATATTTTGATAAAATAAAAATATATTTGATATCTTAAAATATTTTATTTATATTGAATATTGAATAAGTTGATTTAAGCAATAGTGGTAGCAATCGCTGGCAGGGGATGGTAGCGATGGGCAAGGTGATAATGATAGCAATAGTTGCTGATGGTAGCAGTGGCAGGAGGTGGTGATAGTTGGTAGTGATTGTTATTTTTTTTTCCTTCTGGGAAAATTAAGGCATGATAATTTTTTTTAAAAAGGAAAATTTTAAGGAGCTTAATTGAAAATAAATTAAGAGATAGGAGCATACAACAACAACAATGACATCAAGCATTTATCCCACTATGTATTATTGGCTACATGAATCATTTTTCTTCATTATGTCTTGTTAAGAGTTAAATTCTCATTTACATTTAATTAAAAATGACATTTTTTAATACTTTCTAATCAAGTCTTTTTAGGTATTCTTCTATCCTTCTTAACGTATGATAAATCTAATTTCACAACGTAACCCAATAGGATTGTTATCGTGTTGAGCTATGACTTGAAAATCCTAAGATATAGTTTTATAATGTTTCAGATTCTCTTACAATATTCATTTTAAAATAAATAAACTACTACGGAGCTTATAAACACCGAGAATATTGAAAATAAACTTATATATAAGAGTTTTTTCATTTTATCAAAATGTATATACTACACTTTATGACTACCAACAAAAATTATAAAATGGAATAATAAACTATTTATGATAGTACAAATAAAATAGAGAAATATCTATTCACTCGGATTTGATTTTGAACTGTTAATCAATAGGTTGCTTCCTTTTTCATGATTCTAAAGATTAGAAGTAAAATTACAGTGAACTGCAACATCTTTAGTTGGCTATAAAAGTTGATCTATATTTTCAAATTATTTTTTAAAATATTTAAAAACCGTTATATAGAATATAAGAAATCATTGTATTGAACAAAGTAATAAGAACATATCAGTTATCCAATCATTTAAATAATAATACTGAAACGATAAATAAACAAAAATTCATATCGTAGAGCATGTCATGTCGTAAAGAAATTTTTATCATATTTCTCGATTACGGATAGAATCTCAAATAATTCTGGCAATTTATAACTTTGTATTTATAACACCATGATATGTTTGGAGGAACCAGAACTTGACTTATAGGGATAAAAATATGTTTTTTTTAGGCACCAAAATATGTGTTATAAGCATTAGAATATTTCCGGATATAGAAATAATCTTAAAGGATTCCAGCCTCTTATATCTCTCAGTATTCATAATTCAATTACATAAGCACATATTTCATCACATTGTAACAGTTAAATCATAATTGATTACATGTCAAAATTTCACAATGTTTTACAATGGTAGGCAATACAAATTTCTACAGGATAAAATTATCAAGGATTGTGTAACATAATTTCAAGACTTTAATTGTGCTACAACATTATTTTTCAGTATATAGATTATTTTCTATTCAATTAAAATATCACAAATTTTAAAAGATCTTTTATAAAATTTGTAAAATATACTCAAAATATTCATAATATCAATCTTTATAAAATATAAAAAGGTTACGTGGTGAAAACTTTATCAGTATAAAGTTATCCTTGTTTTTTGTTAACAGAAATATTACTTTAATCAGAAAATCAAAAAAAAAAAAAAACATTTTTTTGATAATTAAGATAGAAATAATGTAGCTTAGCTTAATTCAGATAACTTTCCCAACTAGGCCAATGTCTAAAAATGACCTAGAATGACTTAAAATTCTCTTTTTCCTCTCCAAAACCTCTCTCTTTCTATTTCCTCGCGGCTAGCTTGCTCAAGCAAATGAATCAAACAATGGATTTTATTTTAATTTAAAGTGATGTTAGTGGTCTAGCATTGCAGTGCTACTACCCGGTTTTGCGATTCTAGTTCAAATGTTGAATTTTAGAGTCAAGAACACTACGATGTCATTATTTCATAGTTGGGAGCAGTGTAGTGCCGCGATGCTCGGACATCCATCATTTGGGCACTTCAAAATTAAAATTTTTAGATTTTGCAAAAATTTATTCCAAACACTTGAACTAATTCTAGAACACATGCAACCTTTTCAAGTATTAAAATACACTCAATGACATGTAAATGTGTTTAAAACAAAAAATAAAAATAAAAAAATTACCTTTTCCACTTAGGTAAGAATAGTCCAAACCAAATGGCTTAATATGGAGGTGTCACAACTTCTCTCCTCAGAAAAAAATATCATCATCGACATTTCAAAACTCAGGTCTCATATCACATAAATATATATTATAATACAATTGTCTCATCTCAGTCTTTTTTTTTTTAAGTAGCTTCTCTTTTAGTTTTGTTATTTAATTGAACTTTAACAATTAGAATCTGTTTACCCATCAACTATCTAATATCATAGGCTAAAACTCTCTCAAGTTCTTTCCTGTAGCTCAGATTCGGATGTACCTCGATGTCTTTAACTGATATCCTTTTTTTAGAATATGATATCCATTTCCTCATAAGTGATACGTGGAATACAGTATGATCATAAATTACTCACTTAATTATGCCGCCCAAATAGCTAATAAACCCCTTGGCCATTATTTGGGTCAAGGGAGGGTTAGGAAGGTTTTAAATGCATTAAAGGAGGGGATTTTGATACAAATAGGTCAAATTTGGCAATGAAAGACTATGGTTGACCAAGGCATTGTTTGAACCAGACAACATGGTCAATTAGACCCAAATGGGTGAGGGGTTATGTCAAGGGGGCTTTGGAATTGATTTGAATCAAGATAGAAAGGGTTTGGACTAGTTGGGTCAACCTAGGTTGACCTAATCAACTAGGTTGACCTAGGGCTTTGGTCTAGGCTAAACAGACTTGGTTTAACCCACTGAACCCAATCAAAGAGATCTTGGGGTCTGGCTTGGTCAATTTGACCAAGTAAATCCCCCTTGACCAAAGTTTGGATGAAAATAAGGTCAACAAATGGTCCCCCAATAGTGGCGGTGAAAAACTAGTGAACAACACATGTTGGCATTGACCGAATGTAGTAAGTGAAGTAGAGTAAGGAACACATGGAGGATCATCAAGGAAAGGAATGTGGGTAGATCATCTTTCTGCCTTGCCTTTAGTAAGAGGTGAATAAAATTTAGGAAAATATTTGAATTTTAAATTTAATTAATCATTAATTAAGAATTTATATATTTAGTTAAATAAAAATGGCTTAAATTAAGAATATTTCTTAATTTAAAATTAAATCAAATAAAAATAAAATAAATAAATAAATTAAAATATTTTTTAATTTTGTAAATAAACTTTTTTTATTTTAAAATAAAATAATTATTACCAATAATGTTAATTAAATATTAATTATCTATTAATATATGAAGATTACTTAAAAAATAATTAAATATCATATTTTAAATTAATTTAAAATTTAAAATAAATTTACTTTAAATATTTATCTGAAATAATAAAATATATTTAAAATAAAAATCTAAATTTTATCAAAATATTTTAATTATTTTAATTAAATATTCATTTTAAAATAGTTAATACTTAATGTTAAAAATAATCTACAATATGTTTAGAATTTTAAACAAATAATAATTTTAAATTAATGAGGATAATTTTCTGAAAATTTGATATATAATATGTATTTTTTGGATTTAAAAATAATTTATAATAATTTTTTAAAGTTTTCTAATTTTAAAAATACATTTTAACTAATTAAAATTATTTATATATTAATTCAGCTACAGCGGGTTACGTGGCGCTGCTGATTGGCGGATTCAAATCGCTACAATAATTGCTGCGGAGAGCAATCAATGGCCAATGATTGCGGCCAGACAATCATTGGCCATTAATGCTCATTGGCAGCGGCGACGGATGCGATTTTAACTTAATTGCATCAGCACCCGCCCGCGACTATCTGATCGAGTGTGGATTGGGATAGACGGCTCAGATCAAGCCAGATAAGAATCCAATCCAACATAAGGCTTCCGCAGTCAAACACCCGACGCGGAATAGCGCGATCTAGACCGTTGATCGTACAGATCCCGCACAATTATAATAGGGAATAAACTGACGCCTTAAATGAGAAAAGGGCTCAAACTCAAGATCGGGTGGATTATTAGGGACAAAATTTTAAACCTGGGTTAACCTTATGAACAAAGATCATGGGGGACAAAAATTATAGCTTAATAATCACTTTTTGAAAAGATAATTTAATCTAAGTGTTTCTAACTTTTGGATTCAGTAGTTCTTGGGTTTTTTGAGCTTGTTGACTATCCTCAAATAATTTCTTAGTTGAAGTCGAGGCTTGTAATGCTCTAGATCGATGGGTAGGAAGCTTGGAAGATTTAGAGACTCAGGTCGCCAGAAACTTGCCGCCTGCGGAGGTTTGGCCGGTGGTTTTGGCTTGGGAAAGGTGGAAGGAGGCTAAGGGAGCTCACACACAAAAGTTCTCAGGTTGGGAGAGGCTTGAGTGAGAGCAAAGGCTAGAGTCCTCACTAATGAACCATAAAATCCTTAGTTATAACCCTAAGCCTTTGATGGACGGCCTATATCATATCTAGGGTTAATTAGGAGAGAATTAACTCCCTTGGCCATGATTTGGGTCAAGGGAGGTTTAGGAAGGTTTTGAATGCATTAAAGGAGAGGATTTTGACATAAATATGTCAAATTATGCCATGCAAGGCTAGGATTAACTAAGGCATGACTTGACCCAATCAACATGGTCAACAATTAGACCCAAATTGGTGAGGGGTTGAGTTAAGGGAGCTTTGGAATTGATTTGACTCAAGATAGAAAGGATTTGGGCTAGTTCGTTCAAATTAGGTTGACCTGGTCAGTCATGCTGACCTAGAACTTGGGCTTGGGCTCAACATATTTGGTTTAACTCATTGAACCCAATGAAAGAGGTCTTGGGATCTGGCTTGGTCAATTTGACCAAGTCAACCCCCCTTGACCCAAGTTTGGGTGAAAACAAGGTCAACGAACGGACCCCTAACAAGGGTGGCGAACAACTAGTGAACCGCACATATTGGCATTGATCGAATGTAGTAATCGAAGTAGTGTATGGAACACATGGAGAATTATCAAGGAAAGGAATGTTGGTAAATAATCTATATGCCTTACCTTTCATAAGGGCATAATAGAGTGGAAAGTAAAGGGTAAAGGGTCTCACATTCATCAGATTATATCGAAACAGTGAATGTGGATAACTCAATATTCACCTGACCATATCGAAACAATGAAATAAAGAGCAAAAGCAGTAAAGTAAACCAACTACCTTCTTGATCATATCGAAATAGCAAAATAGGAGTTGAAAAGATCCCGCATTCACCTGACCATATCGAAAGAGTGAATGAGGGTGGCTCAATATTTGCATGACCATATCGAAACAACAAATAGAGAAGTCACGAAATCTGATGTCCACCTGACCATATCGAAACAGCGAATGTAGACAACTCGATGTTCACCTAAATATATCAAAATAGTGAAACAATGAGTAAAGGGGTAGTGAGGTATACCTCCTAGGGACTCTGTCGGGCACTCAACCTAGAAAGGTTCAATATTTGCCTGAACATACCGAAACAACAAATATGAACGGCTCAATACTCACCTGATCATATTGAAGTAGTGAGTACAGAGTCAAAGTAAGAAAGTAAACTAACTATATGTCTGACCATATTGAAACAACATAATCGGCAAAAGGATCCCGCATTCACTTGAATATATCGAAATAGTGAATGGGGGTGACTCGATACTTGCCTGACTATCAAAACAACAAAGAAATAAGTCATGAAGTCCGATGTCTGCCTGACCATATCAAAATAGTAGGATAAAAGAGAAAAATCACCTCAACAACAACCTAACACACATCTGTATAGGGATGTGAGGGTAAAGGAAAAGGTAGATGGGTGAATTCCAAGAAGACAACTATCTAAGAAATCTCGAACCAACGTTTTAGTTACCATGTGTTAAAGGACAAGTCATCGTGGCCATGAGTATCCAAAGGCCGGAGGAATTTCTTAGGCGACACTATTATCTTATAAAGCTAAAACATCAAACTGATGCCTCGAAGGGCAACATAAAGAGATACGCCATCAGTAGAGTGTTAGAGGGGCGATCTGATTCCAAGTCGGAAGCAACTGAAGTAGCGAGGAGTCACGCTAGCTATGAAGAACAAAACTATAACAGGGAGAAACAATCATTAAAGAATCACAGTGGTGGACCCATATTAATTGATGAGGACCCTGTAAGAAGTGAAAACAACATCAAAACTTTTAAGGGACCTCTCTAGTAGCCAAGAGTTGGATTCCAATAGGCAAGTATATAATACAAGAAATTAGAGAATTGATCTTCAGCTAGAAAATCAAAGCTCCCAAAGAGGTGATGGTAACATCTGAGATATGATGTACTACATCACAAATGGGAAGATGAATCGAAGTAGTGAGGGGACATACTCGCCACCAAGGACAACAACTATGAATAGGATCAACCATCATCGGAAGCTCACAATGATAACAACCACACAAAATGGTGAGACCCATTGGGAAGTAAAAGCAACACCAACGTATACAAGGAACTACTATGGCAACTAAGAGTAGGGTCCTAATAAGGAAGTATGTGGGTAAAGAAGCTAAGGAGCTGATCTTCCGCTAGAAAATCGAAGCTCACAAAGAAATGATGCTGGCACCTAAGACATGATGCACCACATTACAAATGGAGAGAAAAATTGAGATAACGATGGGACGTCCTCGCCACCAAGGATAATAACCTTGAATAATATCAACAATCATTGGAAGGATCATAGTGGTAACACCCTCACCAACTGGTGGGACCCTGTGAGAAGTGAAAGCAATACCAATGCATCCATTGAATTACTCTGGCAGCAATGAGTAGGGTATGAATGTGAGAGTAGGTTGCCAAGGAAGCTAGGGTGTTGATCTTCCACTAGAAAATAAAAGCTCTCAAAGAAGTGATGCTAACATCTGAGAAATGTACTACATCACAACCGGGGGAAGTACTTGGAGTTTCCCTCTTTTTTATCATCATATATTCTTTTCACATATATTTTTATCAATGTTTTAAATTACGAATTTGAGAATCGAGTCATTTTGTCTAAGCGAGGCGAGGCATAAGCCTCGAGGTGGATCGAGGCATAAGCCTCAAAATGGTAAAAATAAGCTAATGTTAAATTATAAATAATGATAAAAATGATAAAATATTAAGTCAATTATGAACTTGATGATTTATTCTAAGAAAATGAAGCAAGCAACTATTTTTATGTGGGTTTATGTATAAAATTATACTGAATATTTATTTGATTGAAAGAATATCGTTGATGTTTATATCTGAAAAGAAAAATCTTTTCATAATATGTAATTTACTTGAATAAATTCCCATTAATAAAACAGAGCATGATTTGATAAGATTTAGTGGGATTTAGTAAATCCTGTAAATTCAAACTTTATAAATCCGGAAAGGGTTAAATCCTGAAAACTGTTTGGTATGCAAAATGATAAATCATGCCAAGTATTAATTACTCAGTAATTATTATTAATACTATTAATTATTTATTTAATAATATATATATATATATATTAATTAGTCTAATTATATTAATATTTAATTAATAATTATATTACTAATTAGTTAATTATATTAAATTAGATAATTAATTTATGCACTAATTATACTATTAATTATTTAATTAATTTGCTTCATTATTAATATTTTAAATTATATTAATTATGTTAATCAATAATAAGTTAGTTGCGTCTAGGGTTTGCCTTTCATCTTCTTTTTTCGTCCTTGCTATTCAGCTTCGTTGCTTCACACGAGGTGTAGAGATTATATGCGTCGCTTTTTTGACTCCTTCGTGGCTATTCGACTTTGCTCCTTTGACGACTTTCCCTTCCTGTCGGATCGTAAGTTACGACATTTTGATCGAAAGAAGATAACTTTCTTCCTTTCGAGGCGCTGCCTCGACGCGCCTCACGCCTTGAGGCGTATGCCTCTGTGGAAAAAGGCATAAGCCTCACCCGAATGTTTGAGGCTTAAGCCTCAGTTCGCCCAACCTCCTCCTCGATTCGAGGCGCGCCTCGAGGTGTCTGCCTCAAATGACTTTTTAATCCATGATTTTTGTTAACTATTCACAATCATAGATTGGGCTTACCCCATATTGTCAAAGATAACACTTGATAGATGGAATGTTTATCGTATCCATGAGTTACTCCAAGTATAAAAATATTCTTTAATGATTGTAACACAAGGAGAGGGAGATATGGTTGGCTTTGATAACCTTGGTTGTATTTGTCACATGAATAAAATAAGAGAGATATAGATTTTATAGGATCTTGTAAAGAAGTGAAGCAATGGCTTTAATAACCTAGGCCACATTCCACTCATGTGAATAAATTAGAGAGCACAATTATAACAAAATTGATGCACGAATGAAATCTATATTAGGATAGGATCAACATTACCTTTCCCAACTAACATAGGTTGGTATGGACCCATTATCACATTCCTTAAGGGATCTAAGTGAATGGTTTTGATATCTCATTTCACATTCAACTCATATGAATAAACTGGGGAGCAAAACTATCATAATAAAATTGATAGAAGAAAGAAATTCACATAGGGATAGTGGTTAACATCACCACACCCGACTAACATGGGTTAGGTATGGACCCAGTATCTCATTTCACAAGGGGTTTGAATTAATGAGTTTGATATCTCAGACCGCATGGGGGTGACAAGTGAAACTGGGGGGCTACAACTTATGGTGAATTTGGGAGTGTATGAATTTCATAACTCTATATCAAGTTAGGCAAATCATAAAGCTACATGAATTATATGGTTTATGCTAGAGGAGTGAGCAAAATCCAAAAAAATAACACAAACTAGTTTTGATAAGCCAGACCACACATGGGGGTGACAAGTGAAATTGGGGAGCTAGAACTTATGGCGAATTCAAAGGTGTATGAATTCTATAAGTTTATACTGAGCTAGGCAAACCATAAAGCTTGAATATACATGAATAAGGCCCAAACTTACCATAATTATGTGAGTTTCATTTGGATATAAAGATTTAATGGATAATGCACTGTCAAAGTAGATCTCCCAAGTAGAGGACTCATGTTCATCCACTCTCTTCTTCGTGACTGGAACAATGTTGGCAAGCCAAGTGGAATACTTCTCTTCACGAATAGATCCAGCTTCTATAAGCTTCTTAGTTTTAGCGATCACTTGTCGTTCAATCTTCAACCTCATGCTATGAGGTGATTGTTTAATAGGGGCTGCATCGGGCTTGATAGCCAACTTGTTGACTGCTACTTCTGGGTTTAAACCAGACATCTCAGTGTAATTACAAGCAAAGCAGTCTCTAAACTCTAATAATAGCTTGATGTATTCTTGAGTGCCTAGGATCTGATTCAGTGCCCAAGTTAACCTCAAATAATTCGTCCATGGCAGAAGTGATGCCCTCTTCAAACTCACGTAATATATCAAGGACCCACGCCTCAACATCACCCGGGTCTTCCCTCGTTGGCAAGGGAAACAACTGGCATATCAGTTTGCCAAACACGAGCTTGATGTAGTGCTCGTTCATCGGACATAGTCGAAGGAACGGTATCTTGCTCAACACATCCTTCCACAAAAGGGGAAAAGTAACGAGGGATGTGTGTGTCTTCATTATTCATAGCGGTCTCCATAAGACCCTGACTCTCAGGATCCAGTGGGGCACCTACGCTATGGGATAAAGAGGTACACTCACTAGATCATGGTGACATAAAAGATTCGTGCAGTGAAGGCACAAAACAATTGTTAGTCTGTAGTGAACCACCCACACTAATGGAAGGCGTGACATAATATCTTTGACGAGACCCCTTGACTCTTATTCTGCACATCTGATGGGAAAGAAACCATTTACTAGTAGTCTGACGTTGGAAGTCTCCTTCCTCATTTAAGCTAATATCAACAACTAAGCCACCCTTAGGTATCAGGTACCTACAAAAGGTAGGTAGTGTACTATAATCAGCGAAACTCAGAGGTGAGGAAAGGACTGGATGACGAGGAACATCTTTTATCTCATCATCTGAAGAGTCGAACTCGACAGTCAAAGAGGAAGTGTAAATATGTGAGGGAGAAGGAATTCGTGTGTCAAAGTTTCTCGCAGGGTGAACTGACTCTCTACCTCTATCTCTACCTCATCCTCCTCTACCTCTACTAGGGGGAACATCATACCCAACTGCAAATTGAAAGGAAGATCCGATAGGATCTATGGTGGAAACACCTGCCTTAATACCAACCTTTAATGGGTCCTATACATCTATCATCTTATCTTTTGAGGAGTCGAACTCGATAGTCAAAGAAGAAGTGTAAAGATGTGAGGGAGGAGGAATTTGAGTGTCAAAGTTTCTCGCAGGGCGAGCCAACTCTCAACCTCTACCTCGTCCTCCCCTACCTCTATTAGGGGAACATCGTGCCCAACTGTAAACTGAAAGGAAGATCCAACATGATCTATAGTGGAAACACCCGCGTCAATACCAACTTGTGATGAGCCTTGTACTAGTGGTTGTATAGGACCCTGTGTAGGTGACTTATAGGATCCTGTACAACACTAGCAGGTATCACTAGTAATTGGGCAGAGAGAGGTTTATGAGTCTTCTGAGGTATGTAATGCTCGGCATCATCGTAAACATTAGAACATTACATATATAGGAGAAGAAGGGGGGAAATTGTCACAAATCGCCCACTTGATTATACTGCTGAAACAACCGATAGAATCCTCTCAAGTTAAACCATTAATGAGGAGCTAATTCCTTAGTATAGGAAAATAACAAGGTGGAAACTTAATAGTTAATAGTAGGGAAAAATAGCCTACATGGAGAAAGCCAGTAGCAAGAAAAACGGGACAGCAACGTGGGGTAAAATAACCAGCATAAGAAAAACCATCTGTAGGAAAAATTGGACAACAACATGGGAAAAAATAGCCAGGGCAGAAAAAGAGTTGGGCCAAGCCTAAAAAGCAAAATAAGCCAACATAAATATCTAACTGACCACCAAAGAAGCTAGATCAACACAAGTGGAAACCAAAGAAGTGAAACATCTTAAGAGCACCAAATCCATGCATTATTATGGGTTGTTTTTCATCATATGGTCATATAAAATAAATTTATATAGCATCAAAAACATAACCAAAAAATAAATAAAATAAAAGACAAAATGATAGAACATGATTCCATGAATTCTCTCATATCCTGATGAGAGCTTCAATCATCTGCTGGTAGATATCGGGGTGACGAAGCTACAACACCTCATATTCAACTGTTAGTTAGGGGTGTTTATTCCATCTAACCTAGAGTCTCGGTGCACTCCATGCCTTGTTTGAGTAGTACGGATACCCACAACATCATCAAGAATAGTTAGGGGCAGAGTCCCACACAACTGTAGGTTTTTAGCAGCCCGTTTAATATTATCTCAATAATGGATGGATTTTTCTTAAAATAAGGTTTTACATTATATGTGATTGAACCAGCTCTTTTAAAAAGCTCAACATATTTTGATTGAAATCTTCTAACCAAATGTGGGCTCCGAAAATTCGGCCCCGGCCTCCACTCGCTTTTCTTATTCGGCGAGGGAGTTTTAACGGAATTAAGTTCCGAGGCAAATTTTGGAAGGCAGATGGGTTTGTAGACAAGACACTACCCAGAGATTTCGCCCTCATTTTTGCGAGGACTTTATGATCTGAGTTCTAGTTTCCTATAGGCGCAAGCCCCTATAGTTAATTACCCCTCCCGATCACGAGAGAGAACTTTCGATTAAGGCTAGTCGTTGATCAGATACGTAAAGATACGTGGTATCTGACATATAGTAGCAGCAATATACATGGATTTTGAAATATTTGGATGTTTGAGTTGAAATGGTTTGATATTTAAAATTAGAAATTTCACCATCTTGCACTTAAAGCGGATGGTGGGGGAATGGATGATGGACCCGATCAAGATCCCATGGTTCCGTCGTCCCGGGCCATCGTGGTCCCTGGTCTACTTAGTCAGAGGAGGTAGTCGACCCAACCTGACAGAAGGATCCTTGTCGGCAGCCATGGGTTGCTTCGTCCAAGGGGACCTTGTAGACCGGGGTTGAATGTTTGTCTAAGGGGACAAATTTGAATCCACCTTAGCTAACAAAGGGCTTTGTGCCCTATCGATCATATCCTATTGATTCATATCTCAAAGATTTGATGCCAACATGGAACGTATTGGCTCTGGCCATAACCGGTATTTCGTGGTGCCATTTGGCGGCAAAAACCACTCGGTTCAGAGGGCCCCGAATCATAACCGTTTATCCTGCGGTGCCATTTGGCGGCAAACCGCCGGTCAGAGGACACGTACCAAGTCCTTATTGGCAGGAGATTGTTTGAGGATGAATCCTAGTGATATTTTCGACTAGGCATTCGGCTCTTTGTGAGCTGAAGTTATATTTAAATTTGTCCACCCCGACAAACTGTTGCGGAGGGTGGATGAAGTTTGCTTTAAGTGTTTGATAATTAGATTTCATATTTTCAATATTTTTGGATTTTTGGAATTTTGAGATTTTTTTAGATTTTTGGATATTTGGAACGATATTGGAAATTATTTGGAATGGACCCCTCCGGTTGAGATTTTTGTTCAACGTGGCCATCATCGGGGTGGGGTCATTTTCATTTGTAGTTTGAACCTTGTCAACTTTGTCTAGATGTCGACAGAGGATCGGGTTTCTCGTAGGCTTTGTGCCTTTTATTCATGAATTTTCTTCGTTGAAAGCCTTGAAGTCCGAATATGAATACATTAAAATAAATATTCTGATCATATTCGTGACCGTATATTTATTCAATATCTCGAACCCTGTCTACTCCTATTTTTTTTATTTAGGAGGATCGGGTTTCGTAGGCTTCATGCCTTTTGTTTAGTGAATTCTTTTGATTGTAGGCCTGGAATGCCTAATACGAATGTATTGAAACAAATACACTGGTCGCCACAGCCGTATATTCGTTTAAATGTTCGAACCCTGTCGACTTCTATTGATCCGTATAGAAGGATCGGGTTCGGACTTGAATTCACTTGTTGACCCGCGCAGCATCCCTAGGCGTCACGTGTATACCAATAACACGCTTGCCGGGGCCCATGCGGGTCGAGATTGTATACCCTCTTTTAGTGTACCTAAGTGTGTACAAACTACAGTGTATGTGCGAGGGTATTTTAGAATATTCATGGAACGCCTTATGTCCGCTTGTATAGAAGTTGCGGATCCGGTGGCGGGGCGTAGCAGCTTATAGATTGAATTGTTTGCTGCTTTGTACAGGTAGACTGTTGTACACTACTCGTTGCATTTTACGGATGGATCGTAGTGTACCAACTAATCTCCTGTTTTGGGTCGTAGGGGACAAACTTTCCAGTGGTGATGTGCCTACTTTAATTAAGGGTCGTATGACCCGCGACACATAAAAGTGCGTTATTTTGTTTTCTTTTGAAGACATTATCACGGGCTGTACGAGCTACCTAACTTTAACAGCTGGTGCGCACACCACTTAGAGCGCCCGTGACTTGCAATACGACGGGTACATTTATTACGAGGGGTTCCATTAGAAAATTACCGGGGATGTGCGAGAATTCCTATGTGTTTACAATGAGCACAAAAGTATTTTGTAGGAAAGATAAATTTTTTTTTACTTTCACTTTTTACTTTTACTGCCCCCCCTCTTTTAAGATAATTACTAGCCGTATCGGGGTGTATTTACGTTCGTATTTACGTACGTATTTACGTACGTATTTCATCTGCTAGTGAATACTGTAGGAATCCGATGCTAGAGCCTCGAAATGGCATCTTAGGATCCTAAGTGGATGGGGCCCGCAGGTGTACCTTCTCCGTCCTTTAGCAAGGATCCTAGGCTGGTGGGGCCCACATGTGTACTTTTCCTGTCTTGTAGCAAGGGATCCTAAGCTAGTGGGGCCCACGAATAATTCAAACTTCATGTTATAAATAGGAGAGGATTTCAACTCATTTCTTCCCATCCCATTTCTGTGAGGAGATTTTGGTGAGGGACTTAGGGGTGTACGAGTCAGGTGCTAGGAGGAAGAGGCTTGATTCCTACCTACTGACGACTAACTAATTCCCTCGAAGACTAACTGTATGTTGCATTTCACATTGATTTATATTTTTTTTTTATTTGTTTTTTTTTTGTTGGGGGAATAGGGTGTCGTGTATTTTATTTTTCTTTGTTGACTTAAAACCTTCAAGTGGATTATGATTTTCTAGAAATTTTTCTAAGTCACGGGTTTTGTTGAAAGTTTTGGCAGCACTCCGGCGTCGTCCCCGCGTAGGGGGCTGCCTCGGAGTGTGTAAGGCCTTCCCGCCTGCCAAGAAAGGCAGTCACGGTAGGTGTCGGGTGACACCGCGGCCGCAGTTCTAATCCCCGCTCGCTAAAAAAAGCGGTCACGGGGTCTTTGAGCACATGTTTAAAATATGACATTTTCCCCGCCTAAAAACAATGACGGATACTTAATTAAATAATTTTGCTACAAATAACAAATTTCCCCGTCTGCTAAGAAAAGCAGTCACGGGTACTTATATTTTCATGCATACGAATTTTCCCGCTCGCTCAGTGCGTCACGGGTACTTAAGTTTTTCCTCGCCCGCTAAGAAAAGCGGTCACGAGTACTTATTTCATGCACAAAAAAGTAAATACTAATTTTTACCTTGGGTGTGCAGCAATCGAGGCGGCGACGACGGATGATGGCGACGAAGGAACCTGCGATGCATAATTAAAAGAAAATTTACTTGTGCAATTTAATTAATCATATTTTATTTAATAAAAAAAGAAGCTAGAGAGAGAAAGAAAAGGAAGAGAGCTCTCTTTCTAGAGAGAGAAAGAGAGGGAAAGAGAGGGAAAGAAGAGATTTTTGGTGGAAGGGGTTTAGGGTGTGTAGGAAATTAGGGGAGTGGAGTTAGAGAGAGAAAATCTCTTTCTCTAATTTTTAGAGAGAGAAAGAGAGAAGGAAACTCTCTTTCTAGAAGAGAAAGAGAGGGGAAAGATGGAATTTGAAGGGAATTTGTGTAGAGTGGGTTTAGGAGGTGTAAGGAAGTGAGAGGAGAGATTTAGAGAGAGAAAATCCCTCTCTTCTCAATTTTGGAGAGAGAAAGAGAGAGTGTGTAATTTTTTTCTCTCTCTAGGGAAGGAATTTGGAGGTATGGTTGAGAGGGAAGGTGCTTGGGGTGGAGATGGAGCTATTCATGAAGAGATTTCTAGAGAGAGAATTCTCTCTAGGTTAGAGAGAGAAAATGAAGGACGAAAATTTTTCTTTGTTGGAAGGGTGTAGGAAGTGTAGGAAAGTGTTTTTTGTGAAGGAATGTATGTGGTTTGGTGAGTGGAAGTGAAGGAAAAAAAAATGATTAGGGTTAGGGTTTGGTGTAGGTTTAAGAAAGAGAGTTGAAGGAGGAAGAAGAAGATGAAGGAGAGGAAGGAGAAGGGAGTAGAGGAAGAAAATAGAAGAAAATGGTGAGAAACTTGGAGAGAAGATGAGGGAAAATGAAAAATGGAGAAGAAAAAGAAGAGGGAAGGAAGAAGAAGAAGAAGAAGAGTGAATAATGGAGGAAGAAGAAGAAGAAGAAGAAGAGAAAGGAGAGATTTTACCTTGCTTGGAGAGCTTGGAGGGAGGCCGGTCTTGGAGTCGCAAGAGAGGTCGTGAGAGGGGTGGCTTTTGACGTGAGAATGGCGTGAGGGAGTGAGGGATCGGTTAGGGAGAATGTGAGGGAGTTATGAGGGTTTAAGTGGGTTATTTAGGGATTTTTATTGATTTTTTATTAAAAGAAAATTCATTTTTTATTTAAAAAAGCTCTTTCTCCCTCTTTTTTTTAAAAACTTTTTTAATTAGATTGCACAAAAATAAAAATAAATTTTTAATCTTGCATCGAGTTGGTCGTCGCGTCGCCGCTCGCACACGTCGTCGTCTCGATTCGCGCGCCCAAAATTAAAATTTTCGCCGACCGGCGACCCCAACCAATATGGGTGTCGATCTTAGCTGTTTCCGTTGCTCCGGACGCATCGGCGCTGTCCGTTTCGCGAACGGAGGTCGTCTCGGCGATTTTGGGTTTTCGGTCGACACGCGTCGGGTGAGTTTTTGCGCGATTTCGAGCTCTTTCTCTTTCAAAACCCACCTTGCGCGGTCGACTCGACCCCGACACTAGTATGAGGGTCAAAACCCACCTTGCTCTTTCTCTACTGATTTCTTTTGCCCTATGCTTTGTGCTGCGGACAATGATGGAGAATTTTTTGATTTGTCTTTATTGACTTGTCAGGTGGTTTTTGTACCTTTGGCCCTATGCTTCTTGCTTTGGCGGGCTTGTTGAAGGAGTAGATGCCAATGACCTAAACCCTTAGATTTATATTAGGTCGGTGGCGAAAAGTCATCGGTCCAGAGCTTTGTGTATAACGGACTTGTTGATGATAGAATCCTCTTCGTTCAGCCTTAGGCTTTATGTGAACTTTGGGATCATTTTCTTCGGTCCTTTGCTTTGTGCTTTGGCGGACTTGTTGAAGAAAAATTCATTCGATCCTCGCTTTGTGCTTTACGGATTTATATAAGGATTTGCAGGTTTTGGATTCAGTTGATAGTACCGAACGTAGGTAGTATCTTGATCCTTAACCATTTGAGAAGACTGTAATCTGAATAACTTGAGTTCATCAGATCGGGAGAGCTAGAATTTGATAGCTCTTCGTCTTCTAGTTGCTAAGATGGGGGTTCCTCTACTGCGGCCTTTCTTATGGCTTGTTGAGTAGATAGAGCTGCCAGCGATCCGGCCATATTTGGGCTTGTTGGATCTGACCTTTTACACCCATTCAGGCTTCAGACTCGAGCTATGGGAATTGCGCTTCCTAATGCTGATTTTACTGAAGTTAGCAAATTTGGAGTCATCCTTCGTGGTTTTGAATTTTGGAGCCTACGAACATCTGGTAGTTGCTCGAGACTCATCTTTTCACTGGAACTTTGATTCTCCAGTCATTTTGGAGAATTTTTTAGACTACAATCACTTGAATTGGTCGAGTCAAATTAGTCTTCATTCTTCCTACAGTCCCTACTAACGGGTTGACGAAGTGGGGGTTCCGCTACTACGGCCTTTCTTATGGCTTGTTGAGTAGACGGAGCTGCCAGCGATCCGGCCATATTTTGGCGTGTTGGATCCGACCTTTTACACCCATTCGGGCTTCAGACTTGAGCCATGAGAAATGTGCTTCCCAATGCTGATTTCACTGGAATTGGTAGATTTAGAGTTCTCCTTTGTAGTTGAGGATTTTGGAGCCTACGCACATTTAGTAGTTGCTCGCGACACTTTCTTCTTCCCACTGGAATTTTGATTATACGGTCAATTAGGAGAATTTAGTGGACTACAACCACTTGAACTTGTTGAATCAAATTGGCCTTCGTTCTTCCTACAGTCCTTACTAACGGGTTGACGAAGTGAGGGTTCCGCTACTACGGCCGTTCTTATGGCGTATTGAGTAGACTGAACTGCCAGCGATCCGGCCATATTTGGGCTTGTTGGATCCGACCTTTTACACCCATTCGAACCTTAAGCTTTAGGCTGTCGAAAGACTTCAAGTTTTTCTGACTCAATTTGTTAGAGTGTGTAGTTACAAAAATCTCTTTCATGACTTTTGAACCTTGGTACATTGGAGAAGATGGAGTCCTAAGCTTCTTGAAGATGACCTGTACATACTTTGAAGAGAATTCATTGTATCTTCCTTAAGAGAATATTTGCATTGATAATTTTAAATATTTATTCTGGGATCTCGGCATGCAGCGCGATGTCGACCCAAATAAATATTTAAAATGCCCCCTATCTCGCAGGGAGATTTCATATAAATCTTGTATTTTGAGATTTTAAATATTTATTCGGGGATTTCGGCATGTGGCACGATGTCGATCCGAATAAATATTTAAAATGCCCCCAGTCTTATGGGGGATTTTTATGAATTATTTAAAATGCATTCTTGTGACACAAGAGAATTTCAAAATGTAAAGCACATACGCTAGTAAGCTTGTATAAAATACACAGTGCATTAAACAAAATATTTTCTTGGGCAATTTTATGCGTAATACTTCTTTAGGTATCGACCATAGATCGGCGGCATGGGCCTTTGACCGTGCAGATCGATAAGTTGATAGGCTCCTCCTTGGTACACCTTTTCGATGACGAAGGGGCCTTCCCAATTGGATACGAATTTGCCACCGATTTTTCGATGTGGGATGATTGGTCTTCTCAGCACCAGAACCAATTCTCCTTCTTGAAATGCTCGATGGCGCACCATCCGATCAAATGATTTCACCATCCTTGCTTGATAGATCTCCAAGTTCTGTTGAGCTTGCAGTCTAATCTCATCAAGTGCATCAAGTTCCTTCATTCTTAGGTGAGCATTTTGTTCCTGGGTTAGATCGTGCTGAATTGCCACTCGAAGTGACGGCAGTTCAATCTCTAGTGGCAACACTGCTTCAACTTCGAATACGAGTGAATAAGGAGTGGCTTTGGTTGGCATTTTGCAAGTTGGTACGATAGGCCCATAGCGCTTCTGCCATCTTCGTGTGCCACTCCCTTTTATTCTTGGTAAGGATCTTCTTCAACAATTTCACCAGCGTCTTGTTGAAGGCTTCTGCCAAGCCATTCGCTCTTGGATTGTATATTGATGAATACCGCCAATCGATTTTATGCCGATCAACGAACTTGTATATTTTTGTACTCTTGAATGCAGTACCGTTGTCTGAAATTATACGGCGTGGTACACCAAATCTGTAAACAATGTTGTGGGTAAAGAAGTTGATCACATGCTCAGATGTGACCTCTCTGATTGGAGCTGCTTCTGCCCACTTAGAGAAGTAGTCTGTAGCTGCCAAAATAAAGCGGTGCTCGGCTGATGATGGCGGATCTATCGGTCCGATTATATCTGTGCCCCAGCATTCGAATGGCCAGGATGCTATTGTTGGGTGCAGAGGATTTGGAGGTTGATGTATAACATCACCGTGGATTTGACACTCGTGACACCTCTTAGCGTGGTCGATACTGTCCCTCACCATTGTTGGCCAATAATAACCCATTCTTTTAATTTTAGCCGCCATCTTGGGGCCTGACTGATGTGCACCGCAAAGTCCTTCGTGAACTTCTGTTACCACTCTATCAGCTTCCTTGGTCTCTAGGCATCTTAGCCACATTTGATCAAAAGCTCGTCGGTACAATGTGTCGTTAACAAATGTATACCGTAATGCTCTCTTCCTAATTTGCGCGGCAAGAGATTTATCTGTTGGGAGTTTTCTTTCTTTGAAATACTCGATGAAGGGTTGCCTCCAATCATCTTCTACTTCAACATCTAAGCAATGCAGCCATGATTCTGAAGCTTGACTAGCTTTACGTCTCTTGGCTATATGATATCCTTCTGGATAATTTTCCATAATAATCTGGTGAAGAGGTTGAGGGTCACTCGGAGTCGTATCTCGTTTGCTTGAATCTGATACTTCTTCTGCCCGCGGGAATTGCAACAGGGCGAGTTCCAACACCCGACGGTTATAAACTCCGATATATATAGGTCTCTCCTCGTTGGTATTCGCCATTTCCTTGGCCAATTTGGCCAAGCAATCTACTTTGGCATTTTGTCCTCGGGGAACTTGAACTATTTTAACATTTGGCACCTGTTTCAGGAGCTCAAGGGTCCGCCGGTGATAATGAGCCAGCTCAACCTTACAAATCTTGTAAATGCCCAAGACTTGATTTATCACAAGTTGAGAGTCGCCGAAGATTTTAAGATTTTAAATTGTGATATCGATTGCAATCTCCAGCCCTGCTATTAGAGCTTCGTATTCGGCTTCATTATTGGTCCGAGGTTCAGTCAAACTGAATGAAAATCTCATTAAACCTCCTCCGGGTGCCACGAACACGAGACCGATGCCGGCTCGGGCCCTTGCAATATTTGGAGGTCAGGCAGGCTTAATCGATGATGCCCCGTCGAAATACATCTCCCAGAATGGTAACTTTTCGCTTTCCTCGACCTGCATGATTTGCTCGTCGGGCAAATCATCATTAAGCGGGGAGTCTGCCGGGATAGGATGCGCGGCGAGAAAATCTGCCAAGGCTTGTCCCTTTACTGCTTTCTGTGGCATGTATGTGATATCAAATTGTAGTAATATCACTGCCCACCTGGCTAAACGACCTGTCAACGCTGGTTTTGTCATCAAGAACTTCAGCGGATCGATATTTGATATCAAGGTAATTTTGTGAGAAAGCATATAATGGCGGAGCTTCTGAACTGCAAAGATTAATGCCAAACAATGCTTCTCAATTGGAGAATAGCGGATTTCCGCTCCAATCAATTTCCGACTGATGTAGTATAATGCATTTTCCTTGCCTTCTTCGTTATGCTGGGCCAACAGTGCTCCGAGGGACTCTTCTAATGCTGCCGTATACAGTATAAGAGGTTTCCCCGGAATTGGTGCCGCAAGAATAGGAGGGTTCAATAAGTATCTCTTGATACTATCAAATGCTTTTTGGCATTCATCATCCCATTTAAAGCGGACATCTTTCTTCATCAACTTTGAAAATGGCTGGCACCTACCCGACAGATTTGATATGAATCGTCGAATGAAAGCTAGTTGCCCTTGTAACGAGCGAAGTTGACGGAGGTTTCTGGGAGGTGGCATATCCATAATTGCTTTAATCTTATTGGGGTCAACTTCGATGCCTCGATGTCGAACAACGTACCCCAGAAATTTGCCGGAAGAGACTCCAAAAGCACACTTGAGAGGATTCATCTTCAGATCATACTTCCTGATCCTTTCAAATACAATCCTTAAATCATCCAAGTGGTCTCTTCGGTCCACGCTTTTGACAACAAGGTCGTCCACATAGCACTCGACCTTTTGATGTATTAACTCATCAAATATACACGTCATTGCCCGTTGATAAGTGGCACCAGCGTTCTTAAGGCCAAAGGGCATAACTGTGTAACAGAAAATACCGATGGACGTTCTAAATGATGTATGTTTTTCATCCTCAGTTGCCATCTTAATTTGATTGTAGCCCGACGATCCATCCATAAAGGAGAACATATCGTAATTGGATGTATTGTCAACTAGAAGCTCTGATACTGGGAGCGGAAAGTCATCTTTTGGGCACGCCTTATTGAGGTCCTGAAAATCGATATAGATACGAATCTGACCGTTCTTCTTCTTGACAGGGACAATGTTGGCAATCCAATCAGCATATTTTTCTTCGCGGATAAAGCCTGCTTCTATAAGCTTTTTTGTCTCTGCAATCACCTGTTCTTCGATCTCCAATCTCATTCTCCTTGGAGCTTGCTTTACAGGCACTGCATCGTGCTTGATGGCTAACCTGTGAACTGCCACATCAGGGGATAAGCCGGGCATCTCGGCATATGTCCAGGCAAAGCAATCCCTGAATTCACAGAGAAGCACTTTCATTTCTTCCGCTTGGTCTTCTGATAAAAGTAGTCTAATGAAGGTTGGGCGAGGGTCTTCTTCAGTCCCTAAATTGACTTCTTTTAGCTCATCCATAGTAGCCGTCTGTCCACCATCTTCTAATTCTTCAGGTGCGGGCTTGGCCTCTACGGGCTGATTATCATAAGTATCAACTTCATATATTTCCTCATCATCGCTATCAGCTAACTTGACTTCCCCGCATGTGATTGCTTGTCAAGTCTCATTTTGGGGATGTTTTTGCACGATGAATCCGAGACCTCTCCTTGCAACAATATCTTTCTTTCGTAATGGACGTGGATGTCTTCCATACCAAATGCTCAGGCAAAAGCGGAGTTGTTGTTTGGAGGTAGGAATATTAATTTGCTTTCGCAACATTTTACGGATATTTTTGGTAATGACCTGAGCATTCTCGTAGGTATTAGCTCTCCAGAATCAACGAGCCTACAAAACCAGTCGCGATTTGCTTCTTCACGCTCTCCACCTTTATAGAATAAATTTCCTGGCTCGCCCCTTTTTCTATGAGGTGGCACGTAGAATCTTACGAGTTCTTCAATATTATGTACCTCTCGAGGAGTAATTTCCTTGAAATGTTACAGTGGAATGCGCGTGACTACGAATATGCTATCTGAGATTGACAGATTATCTATTCTTCTTGAGAATACACACTGCACATTGCTCATGTAGGTAGACTCATAATCATAGTCAGAATCTGAGTATTCAGCCTTCTTTTTCTCTTTGGCAATTGACTGACATGCCTTCCAAGATTTTGTAGGGGTGACCTCATCTTCATCTGTGTCACTCCCTAGGTGAGGTATATGTTTTCTTTCTTTAGTACCGATCGCTATTTTAGAAAGAATTGGCGTTGCCTTCTTTCTCCCAACATGCTTCTTTTCACCTTCTTGTTTTGGTCGCTTTGTAGTTTTAGTACTCGACAACTGGACCTCAAGAGAGCTCGATGGCTTCAGCTTCTTTGGAATGAAATACTTGGCATCTTCATAGATTGTAGCTTCGTGCACTGCAAAAGGTTGGATGTCACCAGAGATCCTGAACTCTTCTCCATCCTTAAGGTACTTCATGCACTGATGTAGTGTTGATGGGACAATACCATACTCATGCAACCAAGGGCGACCCAGGAGCGCCTTGAATGAAGTATCTGCATCAATCACATAAAATTTCACTTCTGTATGAAGCTCCCCAAATGTTAGGGAGAGCATGAATGATCCTAGGGTCTTCTGCCCTTTCTCGTTGAAACCATGCACCATTAGCTTATCTGACCCGAGATGCTGCACGTCGAGGCATAACGATCTCAGCGCTTTCAAGCTTATAAGGTTGATGGAGGACCCAGGGTCGATTAGAATTCGGCTGATTATCATTTCGTCGCTCTCTGCAGTAACGTACAGAGGGCGGTTATGATCCGCCGTCCCAAGCATCATGTCTTCTTCGGAGAAGGTAATGAACGGCTCGTTACGGGCTTGCAGGACTTCCGTCATATTACGTTCAGCAAAATATGCCTCGTACCTTTCGGGGTCTTTGAGAGCCTGAATCAAAGTCTCCCGAAGATCCTTAGACATTATCAGAGCATCGTATATGCTAAGCTGTGCCGGGATTTTCCTCAGATGAGACAAGATATTGTAATCTATCCCATTGACCGGAGTGTCATTCTTCCTAGAGTCCTTGGGGATGATATCTTCATTGACAACTATTTCTTTCCCTTTGTCTTTATTAGAAATTTCCTTTTTTGACGGAGTTGGCAGCACCTTACCGCTTCTTAATTGTACTTGCGCTATTTCATCTGGCACAAGCTCTTTTAATGGAGTATCTTCCCCAGAGTTGGTCATCATAACATCCAAAGACTCATTTTCTAGTTCAGAATCACCCTCCAATCTCACATGCCCCATTTGCGACGCTATATCTTGCTCGGACTCATTCTCATTTGGAAAAAATAGATCTTCTTCTGAACTATAGTCCATTGATGATGCCACAAGACAAGTTTCAGAAGCTGCTTCTTCGACGTATTTTTCTTTTGTTGGAGCCACTGGTGTTACTGAAATAACCCGGCAAGTTTCCACAGGAAGAGAATCTTCACCCATTTCTTCTGCTTCAGCCACTTTAAGCTTTGACATAAAGTCAACGAGCTTAATGGGACGTCTAACAGTTTGGTAATATTCATCCAAACTGTCAATGACCCTTTGAGTTGTTATTTTCTTCTCATTAAGCTTCTTCAGTTTGGTCCTTCTTTTGGAAGACTGTACTTTTTTGGATTTTAAATAACCGGCTTGGTTGGGATATTGCTTAGAAGTTGATGCTCGTGACATAGGCATCCCTTTCAAATCCAGCACCGGGTGGGTAGGAGATTTCCACTTCACACCTGGAACTCCTTCAAGTTGTTTTAACATTTTTACAGTCTTTTTGGAGACCGCAGTCTCCCACTTCCCTTCTTGAGCTAATTCTCTTTTGTTTCTTTCTTCTTTAGTCGGGGGTACGGAAGAGGACGTAACCATTCGAGTCGACTCTTTTCTGGGGTGTGTCAACACATTATCCGACAATGTGACTTCCCCCTTCTGATATTTTCTTTCCAACCAATCCTTAAAGATGTAGTAATCTTCAATAGGATGACTATGTACTCGGTGGTATGGGCAATAATTCGGGTCACCAGTATGTTTCGATTCTTCAGGCCTCTTGCACTCTGGCAGTTCTAGGCTAGTTTTTAACGCTTGTCGAAATAATTTGGCAACACTCTCCCTCTTAAATGAATATTCTTTATTCATTCTTTCCTTGAGGGACGGGAACGTTCGATCACCATTTCCCGTTATTTGTCTCGGGCATTCTCCTTCACCCTGAAACATTCGTGGTTTGTCATTTCCCCCAAGTGTCAACTTTGGTTGGGGGTTAGGATTATAGACTTGCTTCGGCTTGTCTTCATAGTGTATCGGTTGTTTGCCTTTATCTACATTATAAGTCACTTGTTTTCCTTTATCAACTCTGGAGAAAAATGTAGAGTCGGCATCACCCCTTCTGGCACCTGAGGCTTTAGCCTTTTTGAGCTTATCAGAGTGATTTTCTGATTTTGATAAATTTAGTTTTTCGAACTTCGCCACTCTGTCTAGCAAGTCCTGAAATGTGGTGATGGTGGCCATACATAAGAATGGTTGCATCTTATCATCGATGTTTCCCATTAACAATTGCACGGCATGTTCTTCTTCTAATTGCTGCTCACATTTCATGCTCAAATTGCGCCAGCGAGTTATATATTTTGTCACTGACTCATCCCTCCTTCGTTTATCTAAAGCGAGATCAACGATTGTTATCTTTTCGGTCGCGCTGGCGAACCTTTTCACAAACATGGCTTCTAACTCTGCAAATGTTCTCACAGAGTCATTCGGCAATTCAGCATACCATTCAAACGCAGTCGAGGCTAAACTACTGACAAATTGTCTGAAAAGTAGAGCGTCAACACCTCCCGTATTACCACATGTGGCTTTAAACTGAGCCAAATGCTGTTTGGGGATACTATTACCATTGAATGTGTTAAACTTCGGGACAGAATACCCCTTTGGGTATGGCACCTGGTCAAATTCAACAGGATATGGACGGCCTTTGCTCACCAGTTTTTCTGCCTGATCCAAAGCTATGACAGCTTTAATCTTCTCATTGATGATTGTCTCCAACTGTGCCACTGTCACAGGCTCGGATGTGCTTGCTACATTTTGAGGAGTAGGTTGGCGAACCAAACGATCATTCTCAATTCCTCCTTCATGTGAACCTCGTACTCCCGACACTTGGGGTGCAGGATGAGCTGGCGGATTAGCGAGACCACTACTTATCGCCTGATGATTGGTTTGTTGAGCAGGTGTAGGATTAGCAGTGATATTTCTCTGCATCATCATAATCATTTGCGTCATCATCTCAGTCATTTTGGCATTTAACTGAGCAATTTCTTTATCCTTTGCCTTCATCTGACGATGCATCTGCCTTTGTGCCTCAGCTAGTGTGGTAGCATCAGGGAATAAAGGATTTTCTTCGAATTCCTCCTCTTCTTCATTCTCCGAGGAGTCAGCATCTCTACCGGCAGTGGATCCAGCCCCATATTGCCGCTGGTATACCCGCAAAGGCGGTCGCTCATCATCATGTTCCACCATATAGACCACTTCAACTCCCATGGTCTCATCATCATCTTCATCATCATCTTCTTGTGTACGGATCTCCGAGCGGCGTCTCCACTGAATCTCCGGTTCATTACTTGGTACAAAAAACTCTTCGATCCGTGGGCTGCGATCGAAGTTAGTTTCCTCTTGGGATGATGCAGTTGGTTGATGATGGGATCCCCTGGAGGATTCTCCGGGGTGTCGACCATCAAAGGAATGATCAATTGGGACCTTCTTAGGGACCCATTTTTGATGACTTCTATTAATGGGGGCGGATCTCTGGGAGGCTGCACCATATGTCACGCCCGTACTTATTTGTTTGTCAAGTGCTCTTCTTTCATATGGTCTTGACCTCCAAACTTGTTTGTCTTTTTGCTGGGCCCTTTCGATGGCGGATTCTTGGACACGTTGTCCAAGTGTCACACCCCGATGTGCTTCCTGCGAAGTTGACTTAAATTTTCCACGAGTCACCAAAGGTGGCAACTCTCTTGGCGGAGATCTTCTAGCCTCAATCACCACTGGCCTTTGGTATTTCTTTTTCATCAAACCCTTTTCTTTCACTGTTTTCAAGACCCTATGCACTTTGGCGGACAAAGTCTCGGATTCTTTCTTCTTTTGAGGAGCAAGGGCTTGAGGTTGTTGCTCCCAAAACGATTGTTTAAGTTCACCAGTAGAGCTGTTCCGTTTTACCCATTTCAAATTCTTAAACTTATTATGGGTAGGAACACTTGCTTCTGGTTCCTGAGCAGGTAGTGTGGATGGGTGGACTTGTAGCATCTGCTGAGCTCGCAGCTCTGCATTCATCCTTCTCCTTTGCCTTCTTGATGGCCTTCCTCCAGATGAAGAGGCCTCAACATCATTTCTTCCAGGCATAGATATCCCAGTTGGCAGAGTGGTGGTAGTAGCAGGAATCACATAAATTTGTTTCCCGGCTATGACCCTTCTTGTTGTCGGGGTTTCAGAATTCGACAGCCTTTTGAAGACTGAGACTCTCTTATGGGGGAATTCATTTGCAGTAATAACTCGGGATTGTTGTGGTCGCCGTGGCGGTGGATGCACGCGACGAGCAGCAACATCAGCAGCATGAGGCCTCCTGGCAGGCTTTTCAGTGTTAATGCCGTATACTGGAACGGCAGCAGCGCTTGCAGTAGCTGCGGAGAATTGTAGCCCACCAAATTGAATAGTGGCTCCAGAGTTTCCCGTGTTAATGATAGCATTTGCTAGTTGAATGTTGGCACCACTTCCAAGCTGGACGGTGAAAGGAGTGTTCTGGAGGTCCATTCTGCACAAAATGAAAGATGGGGATTAGTAATCAATATCTGATATATTACCCCATACTTTCAAAGCGCAGGGACTCGACAGAACGGAATGATAAACATATAATCCTTATAATTTCAAAATACTTTTTAGAAAATTTTTAATGAGTTCAATTAAAAAGACATTTAAATCTTAACTCATCAAATTTTGCTGCTACCATAGCTTAAATATACGACTAGCCAAAGATGGAAAGAGAAACCAATCCCCAGCGGAGTCGCCAGAAATCTGTGGGCTCCGAAAATTCGGCCCCGGTCTCCACTCGTTTTTCTTATTCGGCGAGGGAGTTTTAACGGAATTAAGTTCCGAGGCAAATTTTGGAAGGCAGATGGGTTTGTAGACAAGACAATACCCAGAGATTTCGCCCTCATTTTTGCGAGGACTTTATGATCTGAGTTCTGGTTTCCTATAGGCGCAAGCCCCTATAGTTAATTACCCCTCCCGATCACGAGAGAGAACTTTCGATTAAGGCTAGTCGTTGATCAGATACATAAAGATACGTGGTATCTGGCATATAGTAGCAGCAATGTACATGGATTTTGAAATATTTGGATGTTTGAGTTGAAATGGTTTGATATTTAAAATTAGAAATTTCACCATCTTGCACTTAAAGCGGATGGTGGGGGAATGGATGATGGACCCGATCAAGATCCCATGGTTCCGTCGTCCCGGGCCATCGTGGTCCCTGTTCTACTTAGTCAGAGGAGGTAGTCGACCCAACCTGACAGAAGGATCCTTGTCGGCAGTCATGGGTTGCTTCGTCCAAGGGGACCTTGTAGACCGGGGTTGAATGTTTGTCTAAGGGGACAAATTTGAATCCACCTTAGCTAACAAAGGGCTTTGTGCCCTATCGATCATATCCTATTGATTCATATCTCAAAGATTTGATGCCAACAAGGAACGTATTGGCTCTGGCCATAACCGGTATTTCGTGGTTCCATTTGGCGGCAAAAACCACTCGGTTCAGAGGGCCCCGGATTATAACCGTTTATCCTGCGGTGCCATTTGGCGGCAAACCGCCGGTCAGAGGACACGTACCACGTCCTTATTGGCAGGAGATTGTTTGAGGATGAATCCTAGTGATATTTTCGACTAGGCATTCGGCTCTTTGTGAGCTGAAGTTATATTTAAATTTGTCTACCCCGACAAACTGTTGCGGAGGGTGGATGAAGTTTGCTTTAAGTGTTTGATAATTAGATTTCATATTTTCAATATTTTTGGATTTTTGGAATTTTGAGATTTTTTTAGAGTTTTGGATATTTGGAACGATATTAGAAATTATTTGGAATGGACCCCTCCGGTTGAGATTTTTGTTCAACGCGGCCATCATCGGGGTGGGGTCATTTTCATTTGTAGTTTGAACCTTGTCAACTCTGTCTGGATGTCGACAGAGGATCGGGTTTCTCGTAGGCTTTATGCCTTTTGTTCATGAGTTTTCTTCGTTGAAAGCCTTGAAGTCCGAATATGAATACATTAAAATAAATATTCCGATCATATTCGTGACCGTATATTTATTCAATATCTCGAATCCTGTCTACTCCTATTTTTTTTATTTAGGAGGATCGGGTTTCGTAGGCTTCATGCCTTTTGTTTAGTGAATTCTTTTGATTGTAGGCCTGGAATGCCTAATACGAATGTATTGAAACAAATACATTGGTCGCCACAGCCGTATATTCGTTTAAATGTTCGAACCCTGTCGACTTCTATTGATCCGTATAGAAGGATCGGGTTCGGACTTGAATTCACTTGTTGACCTGCGCAGCATCCCTAGGCGTCACGTGTATACCAATAACACGCTCGCCGGGGCCCATGCGGGTCGAGATTGTATACCCTCTTTTAGTGTACCTAAGTGTGTACAAACTACAGTGTATGTGCGAGGGTATTTTAGAATATTCATGGAACGCCTTATGTCCGCCTGTATAGAAGTTGCGGATCCGGTGGCGGGGCGTAGCAGCTTATGGATTGAATTGTTTGCTGCTTTGTACAGGTAGACTGTTGTACACTACTCATTGCATTTTACGGATGGATCGTAGTGTACCAACTAATCTCCTGTTTTGGGTCGTAGGGGACAAACTTTCCAGTGGTGATGTGCCTACTTTAATTAAGGGTCGTATGACCCGCAACACATAAAAGTGCGTTATTTTGTTTCCTTTTGAAGACATATGATCACGGGCTGTACGAGCTACCAAACTTTAACAGCTGGTGCGCACACCACTTAGAGCGCCCGTGACTTGCAATACGACGGTACATTTATTACGAGGGGTTCCATTAGAAAATTACCGGGGATGTGCGAGAATTCCTACGTGTTTACAATGAGCACAAAAGTATTTTGTAGGAAAGATAAATTTTTTTTTTACTTTCACTTTTTACTTTTACCGCCCCCCCCTCTTTTAAGATAATTACTAGCCGTATCGGGGTGTATTTACGTTCGTATTTACATTCGTATTTACGTACGTATTTCATCTGCTAGTGAATACTGTAGGAATCCGATGCCAGAGCCTCGAAATGGCATCTTAGGATCCTAAGTGGATGGGGCCCGCAGTTGTACCTTCTCCGTCCTTTAGCTAGGATCCTAGGCTGGTGGGGCCCAGATGTGTACTTTTCCTGTCTTGTAGCAAGGGATCCTAAGCTGGTGGGGCCCACGAATAATTCAAACTCCATGTTATAAATAGGAGAGGATTTCAACTCATTTCTTCCCATCCCATTTATGTGAGGAGATTTTGGTGAGGGACTTAGGGGTGTACGAGTCAGGTGCTAGGAGGAAGAGGCTTGATTCCTACCTACTGGCGACTAACTAATTCTCTCGAAGACTAACTGTATGTTGCATTTCACATTGATTTATATTTTTTTTTATTTATTTTTTTTTTGTTGGGGGCCTAGGGTGTCGTGTATTTTATTTTTCTTTGTTGACTTAAAACCTTCAAGTGGATTATGATTTTCTAGAAATTTTTCTAAGTCACGGGTTTTGTTGAAAGTTTTGGCAGCACTCCGGCGTCGTTCCCGCGTAGGGGGCTGCCTCGGAGTGTGTAAGGCCTTCCCGCCTGCCAAGAAAGGCAGTCACGGTAGGTGTCGGGTGACACCGCGGCCGCAGTTCTAATCCCCGCTCGCTAAAAAAAGCGGTCACCGGGTCTTTGAGCACAGGTTTAAAATATGACATTTTCCCCGCCTAAAAGCAATGACGGGTAATTAATTAAATAATTTTGCTACAAATAACAAATTTTCCCGCCTGCTAAGAAAAGCAGTCACGGGTACTTATATTTTCATGCATACGAATTTCCCCGCTCGCTCAGTGCGTCACGGGTACTTAAGTTTTTCCTCGCCCGCTAAGAAAAGCGGTCACGAGTACTTATTTCATGCACAAAAAAGTAAATTCTAATTTTTACCTTGGGTGTGCAGCAATCGAGGCGGCGACGGCGGATGATGGCGACGAAGGAACCTGCGATGCATAATTAAAAGAAAATTTACTTGTGCAATTTAATTAATCATATTTTATTTAAAAAAAAAGAAGCTAGAGAGAGAAAGAAATGGAAGAGAACTCTTTTTCTAGAGAGAGAGAGAGGGAAAGAGAGGGAAAGAAGAGATTTTTGGTGGAAGGGGTTTAGGGTGTGTAGGAAATTAGGGGAGTGGAGTTAGAGAGAGAAAATCTCTCTTTCTCTAATTTTTAGAGAGAGAAAGAGAGAAGGAAACTCTCTTTCTAGAGAGAGAAAGAGAGGGGAAAGATGGAATTTGAAGGGAATTTGTGTAGAGTGGGTTTAGGAGGTGTAAGGAAGTGAGAGGAGAGATTTAGAGAGAGAAAATCCCTCTCTTCTCAATTTTGGAGAGAGAAAAAGAGAGTGTGTAATTTTTTTCTCTCTAGGGAAGGAATTTGGAGGTATGATTTAGAGGGAAGGTGCTTGGGGTGGAGATGGAGCTATTCATGAAGAGATTTTTAGAGAGAGAAAATTTTCTCTCTCTAGGTTAGAGAGAGAAAATGAAGGACGAAAATTTTTCTTTGTTAGAAGGGTGTAGGAAGTGTAGGGAAGTGTTTTTTGTGAAGGAATGTATGTGGTTTGGTGAGTGGAAGTGAAGAAAAAAAAATGATTAGGGTTAGGGTTTGATGTAGGTTTGAGAAAGAGAGTTGGAGGAGGAAGAAGAAGATGAAGGAGAGGAAGGAGAAGGGAGTAGAGGAAGAAAATAGAAGAAAATGGTGAGAAACTTGGAGAGAAGATGAGGGAAAATGAAAAATGGAGAAGAAAAAGAAGAGGGAAGGAAGAAGAAGAAGAAGAAGAGTGAATAATGGAGGAGGAAGAAGAAGAAGAAGAAGAAGAGAAAGGAGAGATTTTACCTTGCTTGGAGAGCTTGGAGGGAGGCCGGCCTTGGAGTCGCAAGAGAGGTCGTGAGAGGGGCGGCTTTTGACGTGAGAATGGCGTGAGGGAGTGAGGGATCGGTTAGGGAGAATGTGAGGGAGTTATGAGGGTTTAAGTGGGTTATTTAGGGATTTTTTTTGATTTTTTATTAAAAGAAAATTCATTTTTTATTTAAAAAAAGCTTTTTCTCCCTCTTTTTTTTTAAAAACTTTTTTAATTAGATTGCACAAAAATAAAAATAAATTTTTAATCTTGCATCGAGTTGGTCGTCGCGTCGCCGCTCGCACACGTCGTCGTCTCGATTCGCGCGCCCAAAATTAAAATTTTTGCCGACCGGCGACTTCCACCAATATGGGTGTCGATCTTAGCTGTTTCCGTTGCTCCGGACGCATCGGCGCTGTCCGTTTCGCGAACGGAGGTCGTCTCGGTGATTTTGGGTTTTCGGTCGACACGCGTCGGGTGAGTTTTTGCGCGATTTCGAGCTCTTTCTCTTTCAAAACCCACCTTGCGCGGTCGACTCGACCCCGACACTAGTATGAGGGTCAATACCAAAGTATCATTTTGATGGAAATTAATGGATGATAAATATTTACTTAATGTAGTTAGACTCATCAATTTAGGCTGTTCATCCTTTATATGCTACATTTTTCCCTCAATATTTTGATGAGCTATAAAAGTTTTATCAACAGCTTCTTCCATGGCTATTGTCCCCAATTGTAGTTCTTCTAATTGCATCACATTCTCTTCTCCTATGTTTACTTCATTCAGGGGTTTTTTGCAACAAACAGGTTGATCAATATACTGCAACATCACTGCATCAGATTGTCTTTCAAGAATAGCAGCTTCTCCATTGTGCCTTGCATGATCAAGCATCTCTTTGCCAGTTTGTGTTTGCACCTCATTCTTTCTTTTAATACATCGTTTCTCACATGTTACTTACCTATCCAAGACTTCAACTTTGCCTCTTGTTTGAGTCTCAAACTTATGCCGCCCAAACAGCTAATAAAAGCTTTTCAAGTTAATCCATTTAATGAGTAGTTAATGCTCTTAATATTGAAAAACAAAAAGGTGGAAACCTAACAGCTAGGAGGAGAGAAAAACATAACAACAGCATGAGAAAAAATTGCTAGCATAGGGAATGCTAGCAGCAGGAAAAATGAGACTGCAGCATGGGAAAAACCAACAAGTATAAGGAAAGCCAGCAGTAGAGAAAATGGGATAACAGTATAGGAAAAAACAACCAGCATAGAGAAAGAGTTGGTCCAAGCCCAATAAGCAAAATATGTCAAAATAAATACCCAACTAACCACCAAAAAGCTAGATAATTACAAGTGAAAATCAAAGGAGTGAAACTTTCTAAAAGCACAAAATCAAAGCATGATCATGAATTTTTTCCATCATATGACCATACTAAATAAACTTATATAGCATCCAAAAACATAAGAAAAAATAAATAAAAAAGACATAAAATGATAAAACATGATTCCATTAATTCTTTCATAGTGATAGAATCATATATCCTGATGGGAATGCTTCAGTCATCCGCTAGTAGATATTAGGATGACGAAGATGCAATTCCTCATCTTCAACTCTCAATCAGGGGATGTCAATTCCATCTAACCAAGAATTGTCGGTGCACTACATGTCTTATTTGAGTAGTTCTGAAATTCACAACACCATCAGGAATAATAAGGGGCTAAGTCCCAGAAAACTATATTCTTTTTGCAGCGCCTGTTACTATTTTCACAATTATGAAATGATTTTTCTCAAAATATGGCTTTACATGATATGTGATTGACCTAACTCTTTCAAAAAAGCTCAACATCTTTTGATAGAATACTGCTAAACAAAGTATCATTGTCAAAAAAAAAATAAATTATAAACATTTACTTAACACAGTTAGATTTGTCAATTCAAATTGTTCATCCTCTATAAACTGCATGTTCCCATCAATATTTTGATGAGCTATTAAGGTTTTATCAACAACTTCCTCCATGGTCGTTATCCCCAATTATAGTTCTTCTGGCTACGTCACATTCTCTTCTTCTATATTTACTTCATTTAGCAGCTTTTTGCAGCAGACATGTTGATCAACATACTACAATGTACCTCTTTCAAGAATAATAGCTTCTCCATTGTGCTTTACATGGTCATGCACCTCTTTGCCAGTTTTTATTTGCACTCACTCTTTCTTTTAATACCTCATTTTTCACATACTACCAAATTATCCAAGACTTCAACTTTGTATGCTGTTTGAGTCTCAAATTTATCCACAATATCATTGACTGGATAAATGATAAACTGAGCATTTTGAAGAGCATAACCTGGCTACATTTCTTTCTTTTGAGGATGCTGCTTCCCATAAGGAAAATATGATAACTTACTACCAATATTATGAATTGAATTAGGATTAATTGAATAACCAAACTCAACAATAAGTGTTCTCCAAAGTGAGTTTTGCAGACAGGTAGAATCTGCTCGTTGGAATATAGATGTCACCTTGTTGGATCCCACATTTTTTTTTCAAATAGATTTGCCTTTTGGATTTAGTGCAGCCAGCATATTAGTCATTTATTCTATTTGTTGTTGTAGGTTAACCATTTGTTGTATAAACATATATTTCCAATCCGCTTGTTGATTATTTTGACTATTCATTTTTTTAATAGAAAGGAAGACTCGCTCGTCAATTTAAATCTCTGATGCCGAATTGATGTAATGTAAAATAACTAATATTGCGAACAAAAGACTTCATTTCATAAAACATAAACAAACAAAATCTTAGAACACAACTACTTCAAACTCACATTAAACAGAACACAACAAGTCCTTACAACTTACAATAAAATATGACACAACACTTCAACATTCAATAAAACAGGACAACAATACCTAAGAACTCAGAATAAAACATGACGCCATGACACCTTATAGCCTATCAAAGTTTTGAGAGAAACATGCAGGTAGGAATACAAGTAGGAAAAAACTTAAAATGCAATTGGCAATGTTCCCTTTTCATTATAGCATAAACATACACAAATATTGTAAACTAGGTAGGAAAAGAAACTTATAATATTGATAAGAAGACACATAACATAGCCAAACAACTGAATTAAAATACCTTCAGAATAACCTTGTAATGTCAGCTCACATGCAAATCATGAAAATAAAAATGAAACTATAGAGATAAGATTAGATAGAAGACCGAGACGAAATAGAAAAATTAAGGTAGAAGAACATAACAAGCAAGCTAAATAACTTGCAGGTTAGTGCAATTACATCAATAACAATAACAACCAACCTCTTTCAGCAACAAAACTATCCATGTATATAGGAGAAGCAAGGGGGAAATGATCATAAATTGCTCACCTAATTATGCCGCCCAAATGGCCATAGATGCTTCTCAAATTAACCCATTTAATGAGGAGTTAATGCACTTAGTATAAGAAAATAACAATGTGTAAACCTTACTACTAGCAGCAGGGAAAAACTCGACATCAGTTTGAGGAAAAATAACTACCATAGGGAAAGCCAGCCATAGGAAAAACTGAACTGCAACATGGGGAAAAATATACAGTATAGGGAAAGCCAATAGTAGAGAAAATGGTACAACAACATGTGAAAAAGAGCCAGCATAGGGAAAGAGTTGGTCCAAGCTCAATATATAAAACAGGTTAAAATAAATACCCAACTAACCACCAAAGAAGCTAGATCAACATAAGTGGAGACCAAAGGAGTGAAACTTCGTAATAGCACCAAATCCAAGAATAATCATGAGTTGTTTTCCATCGTAGGACTATACAAAATAAACTTACATAGCTTTCAAAAACATAAGGAAAAAAGAAATAATATAAAACACATAAAATGGTAAAACATGATTCATTCAATTCTCTCATAGTGGAAAAATCTCATATCACGATGAGAATGCTTCAGTCACCCATTGGTAGATATCAGGATGACGAAGCAGCAACTTACCATCTTCAACTGTTAGTCAGGGGGATTTCCATTCCATCTAACTAAGAGTCATTGATGCCCTCAATATCTTGTTTGAGTAGTACGGATATCCACAACATCATCAGGAATAGTAAGGGGCAAAGTCCCACACAACTATATACTTTTAGCAACACCTTTTAATATCTTCTCAATAATAGAATGATTTGTTTTTAAAAACGCTTTACATAATATGTGATTGATCCAACTTTTTTAAAATGCTCAACATCTTTTGATACAATACTTCTAAGCAAAGTATCATTGTCAAGGAAAATAATGGATGGTAAATCTTTACTTAACGCAGTTATATTCATCAACTCAAGTTGTTCATCCTCTATAAGCTGCATGTCCCCCTCGATATTTTAATGACCTATAAAGGTTTTATCAGCAGCTTCTTCCATGGTCGTTGTTCCCATTTGCAGTTTTTCTTGCTGCCTCACATTCTCTTCTTCTATGTTTACTTCATTTAGCATTTTTTTGTAGCTGACAAGTTGATCAACATAATGCAATGTCGCCTCATCATATCTCTTTTCAAGAATAACAGCTTCTAGGACGATCATGCATCTCTTTGCTAGTATGTGTTTGCATCTTACTCGTTCTTTTAATACATCATTTCTCACATGCTACCAACCTATCTAAGGCTTCAACTTTATATGCTGTTTGAGTCTCAAATTTATTCACAATATGATCAACTGGATAAATGATAAATCGAGCATCTTGAAGAGCATAACCTAGCTGCATTTCTTTATTTTGAGGATATTGCTTCCCAGAAGGAAAACATGATAACTTACTACCAACTTTATGAACTGAATGTAGATTAATTCAAGAACCAACTTCATCAATAAGCTTTTTAGAAAGTGAGTTTTGCAGACAGCTAAAATCTTCTTATTGGAATATAGATGTCACCTTATTGGACCCCATATTTTGATTTAAAATAGATTTGCCTTTTGGATTTAGTGCAGTCAGGATATTAGGCAATTCTTCCATTTGTTGTTGTAGGTTAACCATTTGTTGCATAAATATATATTGCCAATTTACTTTTTAAATATTTTGACTACCTTTTTTTTTTAAAGAGAAAGGAAGACTCGTCCAACAACCTAATCTCTGATACTAAATTGATGCAATCTAAAAATAACTACGATCGCAAATAAAAAACTTCTTTCCATAAAACATAAACAAACAAACCTTAGAATACAATGACTTCAAACTCATATTAAAGAGGATACAACAAGTCCTTATAACTTATAATAAAACATGACACAACAACACTTCAACATTCAATAAATTAAGACACAATAGTATCTCAGAACTTAAAATAAAATATGACGCAATGACGCCTTACAACTTATCAAAGTTTTGAGAAGAAAGATGCTGGTAGGAACGTAAGTAGGAGAACATTAGAAATGCAATTGACACAGCCACCTTTCAATATAACATAAACATACACAAATATTAGAAACTTAATAGGAATCAAAACTTAGAAAATTGATAAAAAGGCACACAAAATAACTAAGCAACTAAATTAAAATACCCTCAGAACAACCTTATAAGGTCACCTTACATGCAAATCGTGAAAATAAAGAATGGTGCTTATAGGAAAAATCAAATAAGTGGTTCGGCACAGAAATTATGATCCAGCTCTAGTTGACAAATACCAATAAATGGGGCAGAACAACACCTTATACTCACAATATTTGGAGAAGTAAGATACAGGTGGAAGGGAAATCGTGGAGAGAAGATTAGATAGAAGATAATGATGAAATAAAAAAAGTAATATAGAAGAAGATAGCTCAAAATTTAAATAACTAGCATGTTTTTTTTGTGAGTACACGCAGAAAAAATAACAACCAACCTCTTCTAGCAAGAAAACAAATCATGTTTATAGGGGAAGAAAGGGGAAATGATCATAAATTATTCACTTAATTATGCCGTCCAAATAGTCAATAGAAGCCTCTCAAGCTAACCCATTTAATGAGGAGTTAATGCACTTAGTATAAGGAAAACAACAAGGTGGAAACCTAACAACCAGTAGCAGGGAAAACCGGACAACAGCATAGGGAAAAATAGACAGCATAGGGAAAGCCAACAGTTGGGAAAACGGGACTGCAACATGGGAAAAAAACTATCTTAGGGAAAGCTGGTAATAGGAAAAATGTGACAACAACATTAGGAAAAACAATCATCATAGGAAAGGAGTTGGGCCATGCCCAATAAGCAAAATAGGTCAAGTTAAATACCCAACTAACCACCAAAGATGTTAGATCAACACAAGTGGAAACCAAAGGAGTGAAACTTCCTAAGAGCGCATAATCCAAGCATTATTATGAGATGTTTTTCATGATAGGGCCATACAAAATAAACTTATATAGCATCCAAAAACATATGAAAAAAAGAAATAAAATAAAAGACAAATTGATAAAATGTGTTTACAACAATTCTCCCATAGTGGAAGAATCTCATATCCTGATGAGAATGCTTTAGTAATCCGCTGGTAGATATCAAGATGAATAAACTGCAACTTCTCATCTTTAACTGTAAGTCAAAGGGATGTCCATTCAATCTAACCAAGAATTATTGGTACACTCCATATCTTATTTGAGTAGTACGTATATCCATAATATCATCAGGAATAATAAGGGGTAAATCCCCACAGAACTCTATGCTTTTAGCAGCACCTTTTAATATCTTCTCAATAATGGAATGATTTTTTTTTTCAAAATAAGGCTTTAAATGATATGTGATTGAACCAACTCTTTCAAAAAGCTCAATATCTTTTAATAGAATACTGCAAATCAAATTATCATTGTCATGGAAAATAATAGATGATAAATCTTTACTTAGCACAGTTAGATTCATTAATTCAAGTTATTCATCTTCTATAAGCTTCATGTTCTATTCAATATTTTGATGAGCTATAAAAGTTTTATAAACAGCTTCCTCTATGGTCGTTGTCTCAGAGTTCTTCTGGCTGCCTCACATTCTCTTATTTTATGTTTACGTTGTTGGAGAATTTTTGTATCCTCGAACGGATTGTATATTTTATAATCGAGTACGACATAAGAACATGATATATTATCCCGAAGGGTAAAAATACAATTTCCTTATGGACTCCATAATAAAATTTACAATTTTAACAGAGATTCTCCCACTCAATGTTTGGTTGAGTGGGGTTTATTTATTTCTGGGGTACAGACATTCCATAGGGGCAAGCCCCTATGGTTAATTACATCCCAAGTTTTGATTTGGGAAAACTTTTAATTAAACTAGTGATTTTGCTTGTCTTTTTGAAGTCATTTAAACATTGGCTAAGATTTGATTTTTGAAATTCATAAAAGTCTTGTTTAAAGGTTTTGGCCCTTTAGGAATTTCAAGGAAGATTTGATCAACTTAGAGTCAGATTTTGTAATGAGAGCCAAAGGAGGTGAGGTAGGAGCACTTGATTCTAAGGGAAACTCAGAGGTGCTCAAACTATCCTATGTTGGGCTTTACATTTTAGCAATCTAATTTTGGTTTAAGTTGATATTTTTATTAGAAGATTGGGGCTTACATCCCAACAACACTTATTGGAGGAATTGCCCGAAAGATGAGGGCTTATAGGGTGATTTAGAATCAACCAATGCCTCAGACCCTAAGACTAAGGTGAGGACTACCGATAGGTAGTGCCTCGAACCTAAATCTAACGAGTGCAAAGGGGCTTACAAACTACACATCACAAGAAGCATAGCCTGCCCGACCTCTGGATTTACTGTCCCGCCTGGAAGAGACTACCAGCTTCCTTATCAGTTTTAAAACCATGTCATCCGGTCTTTATGCAAATATAGAGTGGAATGTTGTTTTTATTTAAGAAGGTAGGGCTTATAGCTTTACTTTGAGGCAAAGATGCCTACGCATGTGGGTATGCATAATGCTGACTCACAAAAAGAAAGATTTTTGTTATCTAGTCCTTATGTGAGGGCTTTCTATATGCAAAATATTTTTGGCCATGCATGATTGTTTTAATTTTTAGAAAACTTAGCTCCTTGAAGGGAGCCATACAAGACTTTCTTATTTGTTAGAAAATCGTGAAACCTAAATCAATTTTTAGATTGATTATATTTTAATGGGTAGAAATCTTATTTTTGTTCTAAGAGTCAACCGTATCAAACAGTCCAAGCCATACCCAAACAAAATAAAGAAAGAAACGTAGGAAAAAGATGCATTTCTATTGCACAATCAGGTAAACAATCAAAGCATGCTTTTATTTATGAATAAAGTGCAGGGAATGTAAATAGAGTCCGAATTATTACAACCAGATTTGGCAGCTGAGTTGTCTGCTATTATACAACCCAGTCAAATTTACAGACTCTACTTGTGGGGTTCTCCAGGCTCTTGACTTTTGAATGGACATTGGGCTTCACCTTTGACAGGTACATCCTTCTAGTCCACTTCATTTTTTTGCTCCAAACCTCCACAAGTTTGATACAATTACAATTCTAATAAATACAGTTTGAAAAGAAAAGAGACTCAAACTTGCAGTGGATTAGAAGCAGTTTATATAATAAAGCATCATATTAAGAATTTTGTTTAGCACTTAGAGTGCCAAACGCATGCTTCTACCCTATTGGCCTCATCTTTGGGGGGTTTTTAAGCAACACCTGTCATGCAAGCAGTTTATTATTTATGAGCGCCCCCCTCTCTTTAGATATGGCCACCTGCAAGAAGAAGAACATATATATTTCTACACTATCCACTTAAGAGCAAGTGCCCACAACATAGACAATCCAAGGACAATCACACCACAACATCAATCACATGTGCACAAAAGGAAAAATCCTAGTCCTAGCATGCCTAAGGGGCTGTGCACCAAAGTGTGTGAGGCTTGTGTGGCATGTCACACTATGTGTGTTTGGTTTTATTTTGGAATGAAAATGTTTAATCTTTATCCAAGGGTGATTTTACTTTAAGTTGTTTGTGACTTAAAGATTTTATTTGATTTTTAGATGTTTCATATTTAGGAGGATTATGAAGAACTCATAAAATAACCACTGCTTACTTTTGGGCAAGCCTGTTATTTATGAATCCTAAGATACAATGATGTAGGCATCCCACCTTTTGGGGTAGATGATTGATTATTGTATCAAAAGAAATCTAGTAATTTTTAGGTGTTTTAGAGTTCTCTTAATGTTTGGATAAGAGAAATGTCTATATAATAGGGTAAGATAGACTTGCCTAAGGGGTTTCACTTAGGACTTGGTGAAATTCATCAAATAGGGTAGGATGAACTTCAACAAAAAGGACAACTCCTAAGGGACATCTATGGGCTTAGCATTTTAAATGTCATAGGAAAGATCACTCAATTTGGGTTGAGTGGCAGAGATTACTTAGATTTTGGATCTAAGAAAGGTGTCCAACATGTAGCTTTTGGGCTACATGTGGAAGAATTCTCTTTAGCTTTTGGAGCTAAGAGGGGAAAGGAATCCAACATTTAGTTTTTGGGCTAAATGTTGGAGAACTCTCTCTTACTTTTGGAGCTAAAGAGAGGGGAAATCTACTACAGCTTTGGAGTTGGAGGTGAGTTGAGAGCAAGCTAGGAGTTTGACTCCTTTGCTTAACATGGAATTATTTGTTGAGTTTGGTACAACAAATAAATGATTTTTTGGGTTGGACTACTTGTTGATTTTGATTCGACAAATAGATGATTTTTCAAATGCCTAATTCACTCAACATGGGTTGAATGAATGAGATTTTCATACAACTTTTGAGTTGTAGAAAGAAAAGAAATTTCTCTACAAATTTGGTTTGTAGAGAAGAAAGGGAGAAATGCAATTTGAAGGTTGCAAAGTAGAATGATTTTCTTTGAACATTTGTTGTTCAAAGAAAGGGACATTCACCCATCCAATTTGAGTCAATTGGATGAGAGGAGTTCCTACAACTTCTGAGTTGCAGAAATGAGGGAAAGAACATGCAACTTGTGGGTTGCAAATCCATAAATGTTCCTTAAACTTTTGATGTTCAAAGAAACAAATTAGTTTGCCTAATTTGAAGCTAGGCAAATGAAGGGGAATTTGGAGATTTCCTACAATTTAGGATTGTAGGGTTAGAAGTAGCCCAAAGTGCAACTTAGAGGTTGCAAATTAGAGGGGTTTCTTTGAACGCTTGGTGTCCAAAGAGGGGATTCATCCTCCCAATTTGGGTTTGGGAGCATGAAGACGGATTTAAATACTTTCATACAATCTTGACTTGTAGGAAAGAGGGAGGGAAATGCAACTTAGAGGTTGCAAATCGGTGAAAGTCCTTTGAACATTTTTTGTCCATAGAGGGTGGATTCATTCCTCCAATTTGGATTGGAGGGATGAAGGAGAAGGGATGCAACTTGGAAGCTACAACCCCATGAACATTCTTTGAACATTTGGTGTTCAAAGAGGGCACACACATTCTCATAATTTGGAGTCTTTAGAGAACTAGATAGTTTCCTACAACTTTTGAGTTGTAGGAAAGGATAAATGAAAAGTAATTTATGAATTGTATGTTATAGATTATTCCTTGAACATTTTGATGTTCGAGGGAGGACCACTTACTTGATTTAGGCTAAGTAAATGGTGATGTTTCTTTGAGCATTTGGTACTCAAAGGAAGATGAGCATGTGCTCAATTTTGGGCTAAGCAAAAGAGGAATACTAGGATTTGAATCCTATGTCTAGAGGGTTACTCATTGGTTTTTTATTGTTTCAATAAATAAATGATTTGGTAAACTTCCTATAACTTTGGGGTTGAAGGAAGAATATGGTTTGTTGGTTTTATGCTCCAACAAAAAGAGATGAAAGAACTTGGAAGTTGGTTCCAAGTTGCAAATGATTCATGCAATCTAAAACTTGGAGCTTTGAAAACACTCCACGCATTATGCACGCAAGAGGATTCTCCATCTCCCCATGAATGTTTTGGACTCATGGAAAGAGGAGATGCGCATTTGAAAGGGATTTCCCTACATCCTTTAGAGTGTTTTGGACTCAATTAGGAGAGGGAAGAATTGATTTCCTAAGGCTTTGGGGAAGTTTTCAAACCAATTTTGGCATGATTTAGAAACTTGAAAGTTTAGTGATCATAGCTAGAGATTTATGAAACACGATTTTGACTCATGTAAAGGCATGAAAACACAACTAAAGTTTCTAAGAACAATCCCATCAATTTTGTCATGAATGGTGATTGAAGGTTTTCTAGGAAGATCTTAAAGATCCGTTTTGATAGGATTTGATTTATTAAAACATTGATGCGAGGTTCTAATCTCTAAGGATTTTGATCATTTCATTCAATGATTGAATTTGGAAACTCACACAAATAGAGTTAGGTAAACTTGAGCATGAAGGCTTATGGGCCTTTGAGGGCCCATGTCATATCTCAAGCCCACTTCAAGGTTAAATAAATCCATTTGGTTAATTTCCAAATCCCAAATGTGGTGGATGTAAATCAACGTTGATTGTCACTTATGTGCTCTAAATTTAGTAAAAAGATCAATCATGAATTTGGTTGGTCATAGGGATTGTGGGGTCTACAACATAGACCTTTGAGGATCTATGAGAAACCCCACAAAGATCGGTCGTTAGTGATATTGTTTCCAACCAAACACATTCACATTCACTAACTTGTAGAGACTATCCATTCCAACATGCAAACTCTCCAAAGTTTGTATCAATTTTGTCATGGCACAAATTCGGATAGTTTGCATACTAAAGGATCATTCGTTATCATCCTTATCCATGAGAATTAAGAGATGCAACCCATATTTAAGTAATTCAAGAGCACATAAGGGGTGGCTTATGGGTCTTTGGAAACCCATATCTACCCCAAGTTTTCCCTACAAATTAAATAAACATGCTTAGCAATCTCCCAATAATTTTAGAAGTATGCAATCCTTAGAGAAAGAGACCTACACTATTTATTTAGATCAATTTTGGCATAATCTAAATTCTAAGCATCATGCAATTGATTTGGCCAAATGCATAGCCTCCAAATTTGGGTGCTATGACGACGAAGCCTAGGTTTGTTAGAGGCGACGGTTCAAACACAATATGAATGCTATTACATGCATTTGAGAGGTTGTCGGATACGAATCTGACCACCCTACGCATATGGCATGCTTCTTCGGCTCTCAAAAGAGAGCAAACAATCACCAGATTTTCGTTGTTTTGCGGACAGGAAGCGCACAGGTTTAGGGGAAAGCAAATCAATGAAGTTTCTAAGGGACCTATGGTTTGGGGACGTCAACTACACATCAACGGCCTTGGGGGACCCTAGGTTTCACTAAGTTTTAGGATTTTACCTCACCGGGGTTGTCCTAGCACTCCAAATTGTAGTCCAAGCCGCTGTCCAAGCTCCTAGTTTGCTGTCCAAGCTCCTCTGAAGGCTCCAAGCTGCTGTCCAAGATGTTCCGAAGGAAGAAGACCACTGTCCAAGCCTTTCCGGAGGTCGCCGTCGCTGTCCAAGCCTTTCCGGAGGGCGGATTTGCTGTCCAAACTGCTCCGGACAGTAGTTTGCTGTCTAAGAATGCTCCAAACAGCAGTTTTCAATGTTTCGAAGGCTCCTGGAAGTGATTGCTTGCTGTCCAAACTCTCCAAACAGCAGGTTCTGCCGTTTGAAGGTCTCCGAAGGCTGATTTCATTGTCAAGTGGTCGCCGGAGTTGACTTGGAAGGAAGGAGAAGCTTCCTACCACTTCCTAAGAGCAGAAGAAAAGAACTACAACAGTTCTTTGCACCAAATTTTGAGAGAGGGAGGAGATAGGCAGAATCAAACTCTCAAATCCCTTGCCTCGGCTTCCCCTCCTGGCTAGATCACATGCAAGAGGCCACTTTCGGCCTCCTCCTTCATGGCTTGGATGGGTGCAAGAGCAGCAGTCCTCTCTCCCCCTTCGCTTTGCCTGGTATGGACAAACAGAGGGAAGAGCCGAACGGTTCTTCTGGCTGGAAGGACCGCACGCGGGGAGTCTCCGCCTCCCCTTCCTGCTCTGCACGGGACGCCCGCACGCGAATGCTCCCCTTTCTCGGTTTTTTTTTTGTTCGGGACGGGATTGACACAGGGGAGCCGAATGGCTCTCCTTCTCTCTTCTGCGTGCTCTTGAGAGCACGAGCAACAGCATAAAGCCACAGCCCCAAATGGACCAATCCCCCTCTCTCATGCGTGAAATGAGAGGTTTTAGGACAGAATTCTACAAGAAATCTGAGCCCTCTATTTAGATTTCAGATTTAAGAATTTGATTTAGCCTAAATCAATCAATTAGGGCTGAAATTGAGCCCAAATTGGACTCAACTCAAACCGATTTGGGTCGGTTTGGGTCCGATCAAGTTAATTTTGCAAAATTAAGCTTGAATTGGCGCCGAATTGTGTCGAATTGGGCTCGACAACACTCGACGGGGTTTGATTGGTTTTAATTTGATTTTAATTAAATTAAATTGGGTTTAATTTAATTAAATTGAGACTCAATTTGGATCAATTTTACCTCGATGATGATCGATTGAGTTGATTGAGCGCGATCGAGCCTAGTCGGGTTCGATCGGGGTCGAGTCGATGCGAAAATATTCGTCAACATATGTCATTCAACAACTTTTTGTAGCAGACAGGTTGATCAACATACTGCAATGTCGTCTCATCTGATCGCCTTTCATGATTAGCAAGTTCTCCATTGTGCCTTTCATGGTCATGCATCTCTTTGTCAGTCTGTGTTTGCAACTCACTCTTTCTTTTAATACATCGCTTTCACATGCCACCAACCTTTCCAAGACTTCAACTTTATCTACTGTTTGAGTGTCAAATTTATCTACAATATCATAAACTGGATAAATGATAAATTGAGCACCTTAAAAAGCATATCATTATTGTATTTCTTTTTTTTTTTTAGGATGTTGCTTCCTAGAAGAAAAACATGATAACTTACTACCAAAATAATGAACTGAATTAGGATAAATTGAAGAACTAACTTCATCAATATGCGTACTCCAAAGTGAGTTTTGTAGACAGCTAGAATCTCCTTGTTGGAATATAGATGTAACCTTATTGGATCTGGCATTTTGTTTTAAAATAAATTTACCTTTTGGATTTAGTGCAGCCAGGATATTAATCATTTATTCCATTTGTTGTTGTAGGTTAACAATTTGTTGCATAAATATATATTACCAATCTGTTTGTTGATTATTTTGACTATTCATTTTTTTTAAGAGTACCAAATTATTGCATTTTAAAAATAACTAAGTTTGACAAAAGATTTCCTTCCAAAAAAAATACACAAACAAAACTTTAGAATACAACCACTTCAAACTCACATTAAATAGGACACAATAATCCCTTACAACTTACAAAAACATGACATAACAATACTTCAACATTCAATAAAACAAGACACAACAATACCTTATAACTTAAAATAAAACACAATATATTGACGCCTTACAACTTATCAAAGTTTTGATAATAAAGATCCATATAGAAATGCAAGTAGGGGAACACTAGAAATGCAATTGACACCACCACCTTTCAATATAACATAAACATACACAAATATTAGAAACTTAGCAGGAATCAAAACTTATAAAATTAAAAGAAATACACAAAATTATTAATTAAGTAAATTAAGAACAGCCTTATAAGGTCACCTCACATGTAAATCACAAAAATAGAGAATGATGCTCAAAGGAAAAAAGTCAAACAAGTGGTTTGCCATAGAAATTATGATCCAGCTCAAGTTGGCGTGTCTCCAACAAATACGAACAAATGGGGCACAACAACACCTTACACTCACATTATTTGGAGAAGAAAGATACAGGTGGAAGGGAAACTTTTAATATATGATCAGATAGAAGATCGAGACGAGGAAAAAGAAAAAATAAGGTAGAAGAAGATATTTTTAAGCTAAATAATCCGCATGTTTTAGTGCGATTACACCAGGAACAATGATAACCAACCTCTTCGAACAACAAAATTACCTATGTATATAAGAGAAGAAAGGAGAAAATGATCACAAATTGCTCACTTAATTATGCTGCCCAAACAACAAATAAAAGCCTCTCAAGTTAACCCATTTAATGAGGAGTTGATGCACTTAGTATATGAAAACAACAAGGTGAAAATCTAACAGCGAGCGGCATGGGGAAAAGCAACCACAGTAGGGAAAGCCATCAGAAGGAAAAATGGGACTACAACATGGGAAAAAACAACTAGCATAGTGAAAGCCAACATTAGGAAAAATGGGACAACATCATGGGGAAAAACAACCATCATAGGGAAATAGTTGGGCCAAGCTCAATAAGCAAAACAGGAGAAAATAAATACCCAATTAACCACCAAAGAAGCTAGATCAACACAAGTAGAAACCAAAGGAGTGAAACTTCCTATGATAAGCATGATCATGGGTTGTTTTATATCAAAGGGCATGCAAAATAAACTTATATGGCATCCAAAAATATAAGAAAAAAATGAATAAAATAAAAGATATAAAATGATAAAACATGATACCATAAATTGTCCCCTAGTGGAAGAATTCTATCTCCTGATGAGAATGCTTCAGTCATCCGCTAGTAGATATTAGAATGATGAAGCTATAACTCCTCATTATCAACTATTAGTCAGGGGATGCCCATTCCATCTAACCAAGAGCCATCAATGCACTCAATGTCTTGTTTGAGTAGTACGGATATCCACAACATCATTAGGAATAATAAGGGGCAAAGTCCCGCACAACTCTATGATTTTAGCAGTTCCTTTTAATATCTTCTCAGTAATAGAAAGATTTTTCTCAAAATAAGACTTTACATGGTATGTAATTGAACCAACTATTTCAAAAAGCTTAACATCTTTTGACAGAATAATGCTAACCAAAGTATCATTGTCATGAAAAATAATGAATGATAAACATTTACTTAATGCTGTTAGATTCATCAACTCAAGTTGTTCATCCTCTAGAAGCTACATGTTCCCCTCAATATTTTAATGAGCTGTATAGGTTTTATCAATAGCTTCCTCGATGCCCGTTGTCCCCAATTACAGTTCTTCTGGCTGCTTCACATTCTGTTCTTCTATGTACTTCATTCAACGGCTTTTTACAGTAGACATGTTGATCAACATATTGCAATGTCGCTTCATCAGATTGCATTTCATGAATAGGAGCTTCTCTATTGTGCCTCGCTCTTTCTTTTAATACATTATTTCTCACATACTACGAACCTAACTAAGATTTCAACTTTATCTGCTATTTGAGTCTCAAATTTATCAATAATATCATCGACTGGATAAATGATAAATTGAGCATCCTGAAGGGCATAGCCTGGTTGCATTTCTTTATTTTGAGGATGTTGCTTCGCAGAAGGAAAACATGGCAACTTACTACTACCATTGTGAACTGAATCAGAATTATTTGAAGAACCAACTTCATCAATAAGCGTTCTCCAAAATGAGTTTTGCAGGCAGCTAGAATCTGCTCATTGGAATATAGATATCACCTTATTCGTTCTCGCATATTGTTTCAAAATTGATTTGCATTTTGGATTTATTGCAGCTAGGGTATTAGTCATTTCTTCCCTAGTTGTTGTAGGTTAATCATTAGTTGCATAAACATATATTTTGGCAATCTAGTTGTTGATTATTTTGACTATTCATTTTTTGTAAGAAAAAGGAAGATTTGTACGACAACTTAAATCTCTGACACCTAATTGATGCAATTTAAAAATAACTAAGATCACAAACAAAAGACTTCCTTCCATAAAATATAAACAAATAAAACATTGGAACACAATCACTTCAAACTCACATTAAACATGACACAACAAGTCCTTACAACTTACAATAAAATATGACACAACAACACTTCAACTTTCAATAAAGCATGACACAACAATACCTTAGAACTTAAAATAAAACACCATGCAATGACACCTTTCAACTAATCAAAGTTTTGAGAAGAAAGATGCAGGTAGTAATGCATGTAGAAGAACAATAAAAAAGCAATTGACAACACTCCTTTTCAATATAACATAAACATATACAAATATTGAAAACTTAGAAGGAAACAAAATTTTAAAAATTGATAAGAAGACATACAAAATAACCAAATAACTAAATTAAAATACTCTCAGAACAACCTTATAAGGTCACCTCACATGCAAATCACAAAAATAGAGAATGGTGCTCAATGGAAAAATCAAATAAGTGGTTCACTATAGAAATTATGATCCAGCTCCGGTCGGTGCTCATACGGAAAATACCAATAAATGTGACAAAAAAAACACCATATACTCATAATATTTGGAGATGAAAGATACCAGTGGATGGAAAATCGCGGAGATAAGATTAGATAAAAGACTGAGACAAAATAAAAAAGTAATGTAGAAGAAGATATTAGACTGATTAGTATGTAATTCACAAGCTAAATAACCAGTAGGTATTAGGGTGATTTTACCAGCGTTAATAAAAACCCACCTCTTCCAGCAACAAAACAACCCATGTATGTAGAAGAGGAAGAGGAGAAATGATCACAAATTGCTCCCTTTATTATGCCGTCAAAAAAGCTAATAGAATCCTCTGAAGTTAACCCATATAACTTAGTATATAAAAATAATAAGGTCTAAACCTAACAGCCAACAACAAGAAAAAATAGGTCAGCAGCATGGGGAAAAACAGGACAGTAATATGGGGAAAAACAATAGCAGAGAAAAAGGGATATTAGCACGGGAAAACATAGCCAGCATAGGTAAAGCCAGTAGTAGGGAAAATGGGAAAATAACATGGGAAAAAACAACCAGCATAGGGAAAGAGTTAGGCCAAGCCCAATAAGCAACAGGCTAAAATAAATACCCAACTAACCACGAAAGATGTTAGATCAATACTAGTGGAAACCAAAGTTGTGAAACTTCCTAAGAGCACTAAATCCAAACATGACTATGGGTTGTTTTTCATCATAGGTCCTTACAAAATAAACTTATACAACATCCAAAATATAGGAAAAAAAAAGAAATGAAGTAAAAGACAATGATAAAACATGATTCCATCAATTCTAGCATTGTGGAAGAATCTCATATTCTAATAAGAATACTTCAGTCATCCCCTGGTAGATATCAGGATGGCGAAGATGCAACTCCTTATCTTCAACTATAGGACAAGGGGGATGTCCATTCCATTTAACCAAGAGTTGTCTATGCACTCCATGTCTTGTTTGAGTAGTAGGGATATCCACAACATCATCAGGAATAGTAATGGTAAAATCCCACACAACTCTATGCTTTTAGCAACACCTGTTAACATCTTCTCTAAAATGGAGGGCTTTTTCTCAAAATAAAGCATATATATATGATATGTGATGGAACCAACTCTTTTAATAAGCTCAACATCTTTTGATAGAATACTGCTAACTAAAGTATCATTGTAAAGGAAAATAATGGATGATAAATATTTACTTAATGCAATTAATTTGTCAATTCAAGTTATTCATCCTCTATAAGTTGCATGTTCCCCTCAATATTTTGATGAGCTTTAAAGGTTTTATCAACAGCAAAAAAACCTAATAGAAGCCTCTAAATTTAACCCATATAACTTAGTATATAAAAACAATACGGTCTAAACCTAACAGCCAACAACAAGAAAAAATAGGTCAGCAGCATGTGGAAGAATAAGACAGCAATATGGGGAAAAGCAATAGCAGGGAAAACAAGATTGTAGCATGGGGAAAAATAGCCAGCATAAGTAAAGCCAGTAGTAGGGAAAATGGGACAATAACATGGGAAAAAATAACCATCATAGGGAAAGAGTTGGGCCAAGCTAAATAAGCAAAACATGTCAAAATAAATACCCAACTAGCCACCAAAGATGTTAGATCAATACAAGTGGAAGCCAAAGTTGTGAAACTTTCTAAGAGCACCAAATCCAAACATGATCATTGGTTGTTTTTCATCACAGGTCCGCACAAAATAAACTTATATAATATCCAAAAATATAAGAAAAACAGAAATGAAATAAAATACAATGATAAAACATGATTATATCAATTCTAACATTGTGGAAGAATCTCATATTCTAATAAGAATACTTCAGTCATCTTCTGGTAGATATCAGGATGATGAAGCTGCAACTCCCCATCTTCAACTATAAGTCTGGGGGATGTCCATTCCATTTAACAAAGAGTTGTCGATGCACTCCATGTCTTGTTTGAGTAGTAGGGATATCAACAACATCATCAAGAATAGTAATGGTAAAGTCCCACACAACTCTATGCTTTTAGCAGCACCTGTTAATATCTTCTCTAAAATGAAGGGTTTTTTCTCAAAATAAAGCTTTATATGATATGTGATTGAACCAACTCTTTCAAAAAGCTTAACATCTTTTGATAGAATACTGCTAATCAAAGTATCATTATAAAGGGAAATAATGGATGATAAATATTTACTTAATGCAGTTAGATTCATCAATTCAAGTTATTCATCCTCTATAAACTGCATGTTCACCTCAATATTTTGATGAGCTTTAAAGGTTTTATCAACAACTTTTTCCATGGGTATTCTCCCCAATTGCAGTTCTTCTGGCTGCCTCACATTCTCTTCTTTTATGTACTTCATTCAACGACTATTTGTAACAGATATGTTTATCAACATACTGTAATGTCGCCTCATCAGATCACATTTCAAGAATAGCAGCTTCTCTATTGTGCCTTACACGGTCATGCATCTCTTTTCCAGTCTGAGTTTGCACCTCACTCTTTCTTTTAATACCTTGTTTTTCACATGCTATCAACCTATCCAAGACTTCAACTTTGTCTGCTGTTTTAGTCCAAATTTATCCACAATATCATCAATTGGATAAATGAAAAACTGAGCATCTTGAAGAGCATAGCCTGGCTGCATTTTTTTTAGGATGTTGCTTCCTAGAAGGAAAATATGGCAACTTACTACGAACATTATGAACTAAATCAGGATTACTTGAAGAAACACCTACATCAATAGGCATTCTCTAAAGTGACTTTTGTAGACAGCTAAAATCTGCTCGTTGAAATATATATGTCACCTTATTGGATCCCACATTTAGGTTAGAAGAATGAAAGAAAAGCCAGGATTTTTATTCCCTTGCTTGATGTGAGATTATTTGTTGAATTTGGTTCAACAAATAAATGATTTAGACTAAACTATTTGATGATTTTGATTCAACAAATAGACGATTTGTCATAGTTTCGGAACAAGATTGATTCACTCAACATGAGTTGAGTGAATGAGACTTTCTTGCAATTTTTTTTGAGTTCTAGAAAGGAGAAGGGAAAAATGCAACTTTGGGTTGCAGGCTTCTAAAAGCTCCTTGAATATTTGGAGTTTAAAGAGGAGAATTCATTCTCCCAACTTGGATTTGAGAGCATGAAGATGGATTTGGGAGCTCTCCCACAGTCTTGGTTTGTAAGAAAGAAGGAAATGCAACTTAGAAGTTGCAAATTCTTTGATGTCCTTTGATCATTTGGAGTTCAAAAAAGGGGGAAAATCATTCTCCTAAATTTAGACTTAGGAGAGCGAAAGGGAGATCCCTTGAACACTTGATATTCAAAGGGAGATAGCAATTCTCCTAAATTTGGGCTCAAGAGAATGTAAAGGGTATTTGAACATTCTCCTACAACTTTGGTTTGTAGGGAAAATAGGGAATTATGCAATCTACATGTTGCAAATTTGGAAGGATCTCTTTGAACTTTTGGTGTTCAAAGAGAAATGGTCATCTACTTAATTTTGATTAAGTGAATGAAATAGATTAGAATTTGGGTTCTATGTCTAGGAGGAATTTTTATTTGTTAGTTTTATGCTCCAACAAGTGAAATTAAAAGAACTTAGAATTGGATTCTAGGTTCAAAAATTATTTATTGATATTTGTGTTACAATGAATAAATAACTTGATAAACTCCCTACAATTTTGAGGTTGAAGGGAGAAGACATAATTTGAAAGTTATAAAATCCCATGATTGTTCTTTGAACATTTTGTATTCAAAGAGAAGTAACCACTTAGTTATTTTATATTAAGTGAATGGGGAAGTTTCTTTGAATATCCGATGTCCAAAGAAAGAGATAAACATTCACTCAATTCAAATTAAGCGAATGGTGGAGTATTCCTAGGAGTCAGATCCTAAAGTCTTTGTTTTATTCTTTTGAGCCCTTCTAGAAGTCATTTGAGAACTTCTACATGGGCTTAAAAGACCATTAACAAAGAAGGCATTTATTGTCTTATGCTCCAACAAAGAAAATGAAGGAACTCAGACTTTGGCTCTGAATTTGTTTATATCTTTTTAGGCCCCTTTAAAGGTCATTTGGGCACCAATATATGGGCTTTGAAGGCTATTAGCAAAGGAAACATTTTTGGTTTTGTGTTTCCAACGAATGTAGAGAGGAAACTTAGACTTTGGCTCTAAGTTTTGCTTGTATCCTTTTAGGCCCCTCTAGAGGTCATTTGGCACCTCTATATGGGCTTTGAAGTCTATTAGCAAAGGAAACATTGTTGGTTTTGTGTTTCCAACAAATGTAGAGAGGAAACTTAGACTTTGGCTCTAAGTTTTGGAAAGGTCTCTTTGAACATAATGATGTTCAAAGAGCTCAAAGGGAGGTATACATTCTTCTAGCTTTGAGTCTTGGAAGAATAAGTAGGTCTCCTACAACTTGGATTGTAAAATGTGAGAGAGAGGTAATGCAACCTGGATGTTGCAAGATTGAAAGAGATCATTTGAACTTTTGGTGCTCAAATGAATTTCTTCATTCACTTAATTTAGGTTAAGTGAAAGGATGAGGTAGACTAGGATTTAGATCCCAAGTCCAAATGAGATATTCATTTGTTAGTTTTATGTTTAAACAAATGAAAAGGAAGAACTTAGAAATCGGTTCTAAGCTCGAGTGTTTCATGCGACAATAGATGGAAGTTTTGGAAAAGCTCCAAGTTGATACACATGAAAGAAGAAATGATGTTGAGTTGTTGATTTTTTGTCTCAACAAATGAGAGAAGTGAATTACTTGGAGTTTGGTTCCAAGCTTCTAATGGTTCTTGCAACATCTTCAGAGCTTTAGGGAGGCTCCAAGTGTTATGCAAAAAAAGAGATGACTTATAGTTTGGAACTATAAATCAATAGATAAATCATTGAGTTTTTGTGCTCAATGATGCAAGACCTTCTTCCTTTGCTAGGTTAGGCAAATGTTATAGGCTAGGATTGTAATCCTAAGCCTAAGGAGAAAACTCATCCGTTAATTTTGTGTCTCGACGACTGATAGAAGGAACCTAGAATTTGGATCTAAGCCCCAAAAAATGATTTCATATGATGGCATGCTAGAACTTTTAGAGAATTCTAAATCATCATATGAAAAGAAGGGATAGGTGATTATTTGTTGGTTTTGTGTCAACAAATAAAGGATAGGTTACTTAGAATTTAATTCTAAGGCCTCACACCTCATGAAATGATACTATTTTGAGAGCTTTGTAATCATTACATGTGATGAAAAGAGAATATCGTTTATTGATTTTGTATCAACAAACTACCAAGTATGAACCTAGGATTTTGGATCCTAAGTTAACATGGTTCACACAATAAAGTGCTTGAAACTTTGGGATGTTCCAAACCCTTATGCATAAGGAGAGGGAGCTCTACCAGAGAGCTCCTAATGCATTGAAAAGATTCCTAAATCACTTTGGCATGATTAGGAGATTGGGCATGAGGGCTCATTTGTTACTTTCATGTCATAACAAATGAAGGTTCGACTTAGGATTTGGTCTTACAGTCTTAAATAGTCCATATAATAGAATATTTGGAGTTTAGAGAGGCTCGAAAGCTATTATGGGTGATGCTTATTGGCATTCATGCAACATAGAACTTGGGACTTTGAGGAAGTTCCAAGTGTCAAATTTGCACGGGGACATGCATGAGAAAGGAAATTTCTTCATCATTTCATGAACGTGAGATATTCATTGAAAGAAGGGGTTGATTTCTAAATCTTTGAAAGGTTTTCTAAATCAATTTTGATATGACCTAGAGGACTTGAAAGATCTTACGGATGCCCTAAAAATGGATTTGATAAGCTCTATCAAGAACCTAAGAATATGCATGCGAAGTTTGCCATTTTTTGTTTGAGATGTTTGATCGTTTCAATTGCTAATTATTAACCAACTTGCAAACTTCATCGAATATGTTTATCAACTTCATCCCATGCCCATTTCATAAGTATTTGGAGATTTGATAAGCATATTAGTAAGTTTGCAAATCTTTAAATGCATAGCAATATAAAATATTTGCTTCTATCCCTACTTTGCAAAGCATTGTATACAAACTTAATCAATTATGCTCTCTTTGTGGGATTTCAACATATGCCTTGGGAGATGAATGTGTAATCTCACAACATGAGAGGCTCACCAAATTGATTAAATTTGCCTCCATATATTTGCAAGGCTTCACAAAAATTTACAAGCTTCATCACATAAAAGAACTTTGCATTTACAAATTATTTTGCAATCTAAGCTTTGAAATAAAGATGCATATAATCAAATAAATTGAAGCTTGCAAATTTTCTTCTACTTTAATGTGCTAGAAGCATGGGCAAACATCTCTAATCTTAGAGATTTCATAAGTTGAAGCGTTCATTTGCTATCATCTCTATGAGTTTCACAAGACACCTAAAAATAGATTTCTAAAACCAATCCTTGGATTTGCAACATGAATCTTTGGAGATTCATATGAAATCCCACAATAAGTATGCCATAGATTTAAAATCCGTCTAAAAATGCATTTTGTGCCTTCATGAAAGCCATGGAGAATGATGCGATCAAAAATTTGGGAGAGGGACCCAAATTTTTGATCACAAAAATAGAGTCTTTCTAGAGAATAAAAGCTTACAAGAACTCACAAAAATTAGACTAATTAGACAAAACAAACTAAAACACCATTTTCATATTATAAAAGGACTTACAAACAAGACTCTTACAAACGACGCTTACAAACGACTTTTACAAATGACACCTAAAGTTGCTTTCCAAGAGAAGAAGGATACACATGACGTCGAAACTTGCGGAGAGAAGAAAGAGATTAGGAGACTGAGAAGAAGGTTGGAAAGAGCCCGCAGGATTTCCGGAGGAGGAGGGGAAGAAGCTTAGAAAGAGCCCGCAGGATTTCTAAAGCCAAAAACCACTCAGGTTTTCTCCAAAATAACTCACATCATCTCTCTTTTTTCCTTCACAAAATACTTCATATTTATAGGCCAAAGAGGGGGGAAGCATAACAGCCATAGCTCTCAATTTTCCAAGAGCCAATATTCATTCCCGCTGAAGCCCAAGAGGCAACAATAAAACCAATCAGAGAACCAAGCCACGGTTCCATCCAGGGACAGCACAGCCGAGGAAACACCACGGGAAACCAGGCGGCAGCAGCCAAAACAAAGCCACGGAACCAGCACACCGTGGAATCAGCACAGGGAACCAGGCGGCTTCATAAAGATCGGTCAACAGAGGGAATGCCAAGGCAGAAAAATCAGCACCCAAAGAGTCATTTCACATCCCAAAACAGCCAGCCGAGAGAGGCAATTCCAAAGCAGAATTTTGGCTGCAGGAATTTTATTTCAAAAGGAATATGAAAGAGCACATCCACCCACCAAATCTAGTTCCTTCATAATAAATTTATAGCAAGCCAATAGCTCATAATGAGCTACAACTCCACATGATAATAATGAGCTTGCACCACTAAAATTTCAACAACTAAGCTCAAAACCGAAATCAGCCAAGGCTCCATAGAATTGTGTTGACCCCCCTTTGCCTACATCAAACTCCCCTACTTGAAGAACTCATCTCCCGATGAGTTGGCTTTTGTTTTTTCATTTTTTGACTTAAAAATAAAAAAGACACAACAAAAAATCAACCTAGACTTAGACTCACAACTTGACTTGACTTGACTACAAAACTTTGACAAGACTTGACTACAAAACTTTGACAAACTCACAAGACTCAAATTTGACAAACTAAAACAACACCTAAGACTACCTAAACTTGCTCTGATACCAAATTGATGCGATCAAAAATTTGGGAGAGGGACCCAAATTTTTGATCACAAAAATAGAGTCTTTCTAGAGAATAAAAGCTTACAAGAACTCACAAAAATTAGACTAATTAGACAAAACAAACTAAAACACCATTTTCATATTATAAAAGGACTTACAAACAAGACTCTTACAAACGACGCTTACAAACGACTTTTACAAATGACACCTAAAGTTGCTTTCCAAGAGAAGAAGGATACACATGACGTCGAAACTTGCGGAGAGAAGAAAGAGATTAGGAGACTGAGAAGAAGGTTGGAAAGAGCCCGCAGGATTTCCGGAGGAGGAGGGGAAGAAGCTTAGAAAGAGCCCGCAGGATTTCTAAAGCCAAAAACCACTCAGGTTTTCTCCAAAAATAACTCACATCATCTCTCTTTTTTCCTTCACAAAATACTTCATATTTATAGGCCAAAGAGGGGGGGAAGCATAACAGCCATAGCTCTCAATTTTCCAAGAGCCAATATTCATTCCCGCTGAAGCCCAAGAGGCAACAATAAAACCAATCAGAGAACCAAGCCACGGTTCCATCCAGGGACAGCACAGCCGAGGAAACACCACGGGAAACCAGGCGGCAGCAGCCAAAACAAAGCCACGGAACCAGCACACCGTGGAATCAGCACAGGGAACCAGGCGGCTTCATAAAGATCGGTCAACAGAGGGAATGCCAAGGCAGAAAAATCAGCACCCAAAGAGTCATTTCACATCCCAAAACAGCCAGCCGAGAGAGGCAATTCCAAAGCAGAATTTTGGCTGCAGGAATTTTATTTCAAAAGGAATATGAAAGAGCACATCCACCCACCAAATCTAGTTCCTTCATAATAAATTTATAGCAAGCCAATAGCTCATAATGAGCTACAACTCCACATGATAATAATGAGCTTGCACCACTAAAATTTCAACAACTAAGCTCAAAACCGAAATCAGCCAAGGCTCCATAGAATTGTGTTGACCCCCCCTTTGCCTACATCAGAGAATATACAAGTTGGCAAATATGAAATTCCAAATTTTGTGTAAATTTCATTGTGTCATTTAATGAAGTGGGAAAACATGCCTCATGATGCAAAGAAATCTACATCTCAACATTCATTTTGGGACGAGGAAAGATCACCTAGCCTACGGTCATTGGTAAATGAAGGTTTGGGAAACAACATGAATGCTAAAACATACACTTGAGAAACATTAGACACAAATCCAGTACTCCTACACGCATTAACATCCTCTACGGATTCTCACATGAGAACCAACAACGGAAAACAACCAAATTTTCGCTATTTTGCAAAGAGGACAGCCGTCAAAGGGTTTTGGGGGACCAGAAATCAAAGTTTCTAGGGACCTAAGGCTTTGGATTGTCAACCACATGCCATTGGCTAGGGAGCCTTAAGGTTTCGCCTAAGTTTCAAAGGTATACCTGTCCCGGTTTGTCCGAGCGCTCCTATCTGAGTTCGAAGCTACTGTCCAAGCTCCAATCCAAGTTCTAGCTGCTGTCCAAGCTCCGCTCCAAGCTCCAAGTCGCTGTTCAAGAAGCTCCAGAGGTCGCCGCTGCTGTCCAAGGTGTTCCCAAACTTCCAAACCACTGTTTGGGAGGTTTAGAAGACTTCTCCTGCTGTTCGGGAACCTCTGACAGCCTTTTTGTTGCCTCGAGGTCGTTGAGATCAAAAGAGGAAGGTGAAGAAGCCTTCCACCTTCAGTAGTTACAGCAAAAAAGGGTTGCACTAATCTTGAAAGAGGTCTTCAGCTCAAGAAAATGCGACAAACAAGAGAAACGGGGTTTCCTTGAAGTTCGACAGCCAAAAAAGGCGGAACCAGGCTGAGATTCCGCGACTAAAGCAGGCGGAACCAGCGTCTGGTGAGTTCGGCCGAAGGTCCAGATAAGATCGAACCTCGTTTCCGCGCGGTTGGAAGTCATGGACAGGGGGTGGGATCTCGTGGACACGCTCTGGACACGGGATGGAGTTCCGCCTGGCTTGGACTTCCGCCGCTCCCCCTCTCTGATTTTCTCTCTTTCTTGCTCTCTCTCTGTTCGGGACGGACAAGCAAGGGGAGCCGAATGGAGTTCCCCTCTCGATCTCCCGCAGTATATGGGACGGACACGCCCATGCTTACTCGAGCACTTGCCGCAGAATGAGAATTTTGTCGCAGGAGATAAGAGATCTCCGCGATCTCTCTGCTGTAGCCGCCCGCGGGAATCATAGCTTGACGAGAAACTAACGGCCGCAAAATTTGAAAATCAAACAAATCTTAGCCGTTGATTTCAATTTCAGATTTGGCTATTTGATTTAGCCTAAATCAATCAATTAGGGATGAAATTGAGTCCAAATTGGACTCGACCCAAACCGATTTGGGTCGATTTGGGTCCGAGTGGGTCCGATCATGTTAATTTTATGAAATTAAACTTGAATCGACGCCGAATTGTGCCGAATTAAGCTCGACAATGCTCGACGGTATTTGATTAATTTTGATTTGATTTTAATTAAATTAAATCAAATTTGATTTGACCAAAACAAATTTAATTTAATCAAATCGGGGTCTAATTTGAGTCGACTTTGCCTCGACGACGATCGATTGGGTCGATCGAATGCGATCAAGCATAGTCAGGCTCGATTGGGGTCGGGTCGATATGAAAATGTTTGTCTACAGTTGGATCTCGCATATTGTTTCAAAATTGATTTGCCTTTTGGATTTAGTGCAACCTCGGTATTAGTCATTTGTTTCCTTTGTTGTTGTATGTTAATTATTTGTTGCATAACCATATATTGTCAATCTGCTTGTTAATTATTTTGACCATCCATTTTTTTTAAAGAAAATGGAGGACTCGCCCTACAACCTAAATCTCTGATACCAAATTAGTGCAATATAAATATAAATATATTCTCAAACAAAAAACTTCCTTCCATAAATCATAAACAAATAAAACCTTAGAACACAACCACTTCAAACTCACCTTAAATAGGACACAACAAGTCCTTACAACTTACAAAAAAACATGACAGAACAACACTTCAGCATTCAATAAAATAGGACACAACAATACCTAAGAACATAAAATAAAACACGTCACAATGACACCTTATAACTTATCAAAGTTTTGAGAAGAAAGATGCAAGTAGGAGAACACTAGAAATGCAATTGACAACACTCCCTTTCAATATAACATAAACATACACAAATAATGAAAACTTAGTAGGAAATGAAACTAAGAAAATTAATAAGAAGGTTTACAAAATAATCGAACAACTAAATTTAAATACCCTCAGAACAGCTTTGTTAGGTCATCTCACATGCAAAATACAAAAATAGAGAATGATGCTCAAAAGAAAAATCAAACCAGTGTTTCACCACAGAAATTATGATCCAGCTCAAGCTGGCACGTGTTCTATAAATACCAACAAACGGGGCACAACAATCCCTTACACTCATAATATTTGGAAGAGAAAGATATAGGTGGATGAGAAACCGTGGGGAGAAGATTAAATAAAAGACCAAGACAAAATAGAAAAAGTATGGTAGAAGAAGAAATGTCGCAAGCTAAATTACCTGCAGGTTTTAGTGTCATTACACTAGAAACAATAACAACCGACTTCTTCCAGCAACAAAATAACCCATTAATGAGAAGTTAATGCACTTAATATGGGAATATTGTCACAAATTGCTCACTTAATTATACTGTTAAAACAGCTGATAGAGTCCTCTCAAGTTAACCCATTAATGAGAAGTTAATGCACTTAGTATAGGAAAATAACAAGGTGGAAACCTAACAGTTAGTAGCAAAGAAAAAAAGCTAGCATGGGAAAAAAACAACCAGCATAGGTAAAGCCAATATAAGGGAAAACGTGACAGCATCATGTGGAAAAACAACCAATATAAGGAAAGCCATCTGTAGGAAAAATGGGACAACATCATAGGAAAAAATGGCCAGCACAGAAAAAGAGTTGGGCCAAAGCCCAAAATAGGACACAACCAGTCTTTACAACTTATAATAAAATATGACACAACAACACTTCAACTTTCAATAAATCAGGACACAATAATGCCTTAGAAATTAAAATAACACATGATGCAATGACACCTTACAACTTATCAAAGTTTTGAGAAAAAATGCAGGTACGAATGCAAGTAGGAGCACACTAAAAGAGCAATTGACAACACTCTCTTTCAATATAACATAAACATATAGAAATATTGGAAACTAAGTAGAAAACAAAATTTAGAAAATTGATTAGAAGGCACACAAAATAACCAAACAATTAAATTAAAATACCCTTAGAACAACATTGTAAAATCACCTCACATACAAATCACAAAAATAGAAAATGGTGCTCAAAGGAGAAATCAAACCAGTGGTTCTTCATAGAAATTATGATCCAACTCAAGGTAGCAGTGCTCCGGCGAATACCAATAAATGGTTCACAACAACACCTTACAGTCATAATATTTAGAGAAGAAAGATACAAATGAAGGGGAAACCATGGAGATAAGATTAGATAGAAGACCGACACGAAATAAAAAAGTAAACTAGAAGAAGATAGCTCGCAAACTTAATAACCAGCAAGTTTCTTTTATGATTACACCAACAACAGCAATAACCAACATCTTCCAGCAACACAACAGCCCATGTACATAGGAGAAGAAGGGGAAAAATGATCATAAATTACTCACTTAAACTAAATTATGCCGCACAAATTGCTAATAAAAGTCTCTCAAGTTAACCCATTTAATGAGGAGTTGATACACTTAGCTAGTTAAACAACATGATGGAAACCTAACAGCTCGTAGGAGGGAAAACATGGCAGGAGCATGAGGAAAAATAACTAGCATAGAGAAAGCCAGCAGCAGGGAAAACAGGACAGTAGCATGGGAAAAAATAACCAGTATAGGAAAAGCCAGCAGTAGAGAAAATGGGACAACAGCATGGGAAAAAATAAACAACATAGAGAAAGAGTTGGTCCAAGCCCAATAAGCAAAACAAGTCAAAATAAATACCCAACTAACCACCAAAGAAGCTAGATCAACACAAGTGGAAATCAAAGGAGTGAAACTTCCTAAAAGCACCAAATCCAAGCTTGATCATGAGTTATTTTCCATCATAGAGCCATGCAAAATAAACTTATATAACATCCAAAAATATAAGAAAAAAAGAAATAAAATAAAAGACTGAAAATGATAAAACATGATTCCATTAATTCTCTCATAATGAAAGAATCACATATCCTGATGAGAATGCTTCAGTCATGCGCTGGTATATATTAAGATGATGAAGCTGCAACTCCTCATCTTCAACTCTCAGTTAGGGGGATGTCCATTCCATTTAACCAAGAGTCTTCAGTGCACTCCATGTCTTGTTTAAGTAGTACAGATATCCAAAACACCATCAGGAATAATAAGGGGGCAAAGTCCCACAAAACTATATTCTTTTAGTAGCACCTATTAATATCTTCACAATAATGAAATAATTTTTTTCAAAATAAGGCTTTACATGATATGTGATTGAACCAACTCTTTCAAAAAGCTCAATATTTTTTGATAGAATACTACTAACCAAAGTATCATTGTCAAGGAAAATAATAGATTATAAACATTTACTTAGCACAGTTAGATTCTTCAATTCAAGTTTGTTCATCCTCCATAAACTGCATGTTTCCATCAATATTTTGATGAGCTATTAAGGTTTTATCAACAATTTCTTCCATGGCCGTTGTCCTCAATTGTAGTTCTTCTGCCTACGTCATGTTCTATTCTTCTATGTTTACTTCATTCAGCGGCTTTTTGCTTCTGACATGTTGATCAAAATACTGGAATGTCATTTCATCAAAACACATTTCAAGAATAGCAGCTTCTCTATTGTGCTTTACACGGTCATGTACCTCTTTACCAATTTTTGTTTGGACTCACTCTTTCTTTTAATACTTCATTTTTCACACGCTACCAAACTATCCTAGACTTCAACTTTCTTTGTTGTTTGAGTCTTAAATTTATCCATAATATCATCATCTTGATAAATGATAAACCAAGCATCTTGAAGAGCATAGCCTGGCTACATTTCTTTCTTTTGAGGATGCTGTTTCCCATAAGGAAAATATGGTAACTTACTACCAACATTATGAATTAAATTAGGATTAATTGGATAACCAACCTCATCAATAAGTGTTCTCCAAAGTGATTTTTGCAGAAAGGTAGAATCTGTTCGTTGGAATATAGATGTCATCTTATTGGATCCCGCATTTTGTTTCAAATAGGTTTGCCTTTTGGATTTAGTGTAGCCAGCGTATTAGTCATTCCTTCCATTTGTTGTTGTAAGTTAACAATTTGTTGCATAAACATATATTGCCAATCTGCTTGTTGATTATTTTGACTATTCATTTTTTTAACAGAAAGAAAGATTCACTCGATAATCTAAATCTCTGATACCAAATTGATGCAATGTAAAAATAACTAACATTACAAATAAAAGACTCCCTTTCATAAAATATAAACAAGCAAAATATTAGAACACAACCACTTCAAACTCACATTAAATAGAACACAACTAGACCTTACAACTTACAATAAAAAATGATACAACAACACTTAAACATTCAATAAAAGAGGACGCAACAATACCTAAGAACTTAGAATAAAACATGATGCCATGGCACCTTACAACTTATCAAAGTTTTGAGAAGAAACATGCAGGTAGGAATGCATGTAAGAAAACACTAAAAATACAATTTACAATGCTCCCTTTCTTTATAGCATAAACATACACAAATATTGGAAACTAAGTAGGAAAGGAAACATAGAATATTGATAAGAAGGCACACAAAATAGCTAAACTAAATTAAAATACCCTCAGAACAACCTTGTAATGTCACCTCACATGCAAATCATGAAAATAAAAATGATGCTCAAAGGAAAAATCAGACCAATGGTTCGCCACAGAAATTATGATCTAGCTCAAGTCAATACTGCTTTGACAAATACCAACAAACGTAGCACAATAACACCTTACTCTATTTGGAGAAGAAAGATACAAGTGGAAGGGAAACTATAAAGATATGATTAGATAGAAGACCGAGAAGAAATAGAAAAATTAAGGTAGAAGAACATAGCTCGCAAGTTAAATAACTCGCACGTTTTAGTGCGATTACATCAATAACAATAACAACCAATCTCTTCCAGCAATAAAATAGCCCATGTATATAGGAGAAGCAGGGGGGAAATGATCATAAATTGGTCACCTAATTATGCCGCCCAAACAGTCAATAGACCCTTCTCATGTTAACCCATTTAATCAGAAGTTAATGTACTTAGTATGGGAAAACAACAAGGTGGAAACCTTACAGCTAGCAACAGGGAAAAACAGGATAGCAGCATGAGGAAAAAAACTAGCATAGGGTTAGCCAGCATCATGGAAAAATGGAATGCAACATGAGAAAAAATAGCCAGCTTAGGGAAAGCCAATAGTAGAGAAAATTGAGCAACAACATGTGAAAATAGCTAGCATAGGGAAAGAGTTGGTCCAAGCCCAATAAGCAAAATAGGTCAAAATAAATACCCAACAAACCACCAAAGAAGCTAGGTCAACACAAGTAGAAATCAAAGGAGTGAAACTTCCTAAAAGCATTAAATTCAAGCATGATCATGGGTTTTTTTTCTTCATATACTAATACAAAATAAACTTATATAACATCCAAAAATATAAAGAAAAAAGAAATGAAAATAAAAGACTTAAAATGATAAAACTTGATTCCATCAATTCTCCCCTACTAGAAGAATCTCATCTTTTGATGCGATATCTTCAGTCATCCCCTGGTACATATCAGGATGACGAAGCCGCAACTCATCATCTTCAACTGTTAATCAGTGGGATGTCCATTCCATATAAACAATAGTCGTCAGTGCACTCCATGTCTTGTTTGAATAATACGAATATCCAGAACATCTAGTAAGGGGTAAAGTCCCACATAACTATATGCTTTTAACAGCACCTGTTAATATCTTCTCAATAATGGAAGGGTTTTTTTTTTCAAAATAAGGTTTTACCTAATATTTGATGTAAACAACTCTTTCAAAAAGCTCAACATCTTTTGTAGAATACTACTAACAAAAGTATTATTGTCAAGGAAAATAATTAATGATAAAGGTTTACTTAACACAGTTAGACTTCTTAGTTTTAGCAATAACTTGTTCTTTAATTTCAAGCCACATTCGTCTAGGTGCTTGCTTGACAGGAGGTGTCTTGGTATTGATGGAGAGTTTATGCACTATCACCGCTGGCGATATTCTAGACATTTTAGTGTTAGTTTCATTCGAAATAGTCTTTGTATTTGAGAGTAACATTTTTCAGCTCCTCGGTTTTGTCCTACGAGAGATTAGCACCAAGGAATGTAGGTTTGAGATCTTCAGTACCCAAGTTTATTTCTTTGAGCTCATCCACAGTAGCTTGGCCACCTTCTTCAGACTCTTTTGGAGCTTCTTTCAGATCCACAATTGGATCTTCTGTTTGATTTTCAGACTCTGACAGTCTCTTCTCCTTGTCTGTAACATTATAAGAGGTTGCGTATGTAAGACGTGGATGTTGAGGATACTCAAGATAATGATAGGATGGTACTAATGTGATATATGAATGTCGAGCATGTCCAAGACCCTATGATGCACCGACACTTCTCCTCAAAGAGGCGTGCAGTGTCCGACACCGTGTTCGACACGACACTCTTCCGACACTCCTCCGACACGTGTTGGACACGCCGAAAACGTGTCCGATTAAAAAAATATTAAAATCAAATTGGACACGCATGTCCGACGCATGTATCTTAAATATTTTATTTTTTTAAATATAATTTCTTATATTTGGCGAGATTTAAACTAAATTTATTATTTCCTATCCACAATACCAAATCAACGTCTGCATTTAATACCCATTCATCGAATATTCTCATTTTCATTTCTCTTTGACAGTGAAGGTATTTTCATCTCCTCTCTTTTTGCACAATTACAAATCTTTCTCTTGTTGAACCAGAGTTGAAAGCAGTGATATTCAATGATGATAATATTGAAGGCCAAAAACAAACCTCTAAAGCTAATCCTAGTAGTTGAAGCTTGAATGCTTGATGTTGTAGAAAGTGATTATTTGCTTATATTTTTGTGGTTGTATTAGATATTTTGTACTAAATATTTTATATTATAAGCTAGACAAGTTATCATGTCATTCATTTATTATTATTTGTCATTTTTAATATGATATTACATTAATATATATACACTATATAAAAAAAATGTATTGGCGTATCCGCGCCGTACCCGTGTCCTATATTTTCTAAAAAAGCCGTGTCCCGTGTTCGTGTCGTGTCGTGTCCGTGTCGCCGTGTCCGTGCATCATAGCCAAGACCCCATGTTGTAAACAAAACATGGCCAATAGGTCTTTGTGCATGCTCGTTGTGCCAGTATTCTCTGAAAAAATGAGCTCGTTTGTTTGTTTGCACGAAAAAGACATTTCTCCATGAGCTTTATCATGATGGGTGGAGGATATTGGAGAATAATTATCCACATATCTTCATAGTCTCACTCATCTTCATTTTCTATTTCATGAATAATGTGATGCGGTATTACTTTTGATTTATAGAAAATGGATCCACGTTCATTGAGACCTCTTTTGGGGGGACATAGAAAGTTTTTAACAATTCTATGTTTGTATTTGGCGAGGTAGTTAATGTTTAGGAATGTGCCGCTGGCATAGGTACTATTTTGATGATATCTGTAGATATTTGATCTTTAGACACCCTTATAATTGACATTGATACTTTCTGTAATTTCTTAGATATAAAACTAGGTTCTGGGTCCCCTTCCTCCTGAGATTCAGTAGTACATTTGAGCTAATACAGGAATTCTTCTTCTCCTTCAATGGTCGGTTTGCTTGAACACCGTATATTATTTGTGTGATTAGCTTCATAATCAAAAGGGACAGTTGATATTTCATTCTTTCTTTTCCCTATGATTAGGGGCTTAAAAGTTGTGGAGATATCATGTCGTCGGTATCACTACTGAGGTGACGTACTGAGCAAATTTATTTTTATTTATTCTTATCTTCATCCTTTGGCTTTTTCTTGTCCAGCATAAGAGCCTGAATTCTCCGAAGTTCGCTTCCTTTTGATTTTTGAGCTATAAAGTACTTGATGTCATTGTAGATTTTGACATCATCACTAAGAATGGTTGTTCATCCCCATCAATGCGATATTCTTTATTATCTCGAATGTATTTCATACATTGATGTAGTATTGTGAGCACTATACTATACTCATGGAGCCATGGTCTTCTGAGAAGTGCTCTGTAAGATGTGTTAGAATCATTGATATAAAATGTTGCCTCTATATTAAGTTTTCCAAAGTTCAGAGGCAAGACCAAAGATCCCAAGGTTTTTTGCCCTTGTTTGTTAAATCCTTATAGGAAAACAATGCTTCTATTCAAATATTGGACGTCCAAGGCTAATCCTTTGAGCGTTTTGAGACTCATTAGATTAATAAAGGAACCTGGATCGATTAAAATTCTATTTATTTTAATATTGTTACTCTCTGCAGTAACATATAATGGTCGATTATGATCTGTGAAATTACCACCATTGGCGACTATACATCCGGTTTTTTATATATCCTAGTTAAGAAGGGCCATTGGAGAGTATACAATAAGCCCGGAGTTACTGGTGATATACTTATTGAGGATTTAGAGGTGATTCAGGAACCCTTAGAGTTGATGGAGGTTCTCCAGAAAGAAGATGGAGTAAAAGAAGTGCTAATTAAGTGGAAAAATCTTTCGGACTACGATGCCATGTGGGAACCCTACGAGAGGGGGAAACATCAATTTCCTAATTTCCACCTTGAGGACAAGGTGTTTATTTGGGAAGGGGCTATTCCTACGATACAACCCAAACTGGTCCAGGAGGGGCCGGTTTAGACATATATGAGGCAGGCTAAGCCGCCTCCTTTAGGGGCCACCGCCTAAGCAAGTGGGCCCTTTTTTGGGCAGCAAATAAAGAGAGAGAGAGGACGGTTTGCATGAGGAGGCTAATTTGAATTTATTTTGTGTTAGGAAGCTTTTATTAGGTGGTGGGGTATTTAAAAGAATGAGAAGGTAGGGTGTCAATATTGGACCCGACCCGAAAACCCGAACTAAAAATTTCGGGTTTGGGTTTGACCCAAACATGAAACGGGTCAGGTTCGGGTTCAACAATTCGACCTGTTTCAAAAATCGGGTCGAGTTTAGGTTGACCATTTGACCTGAAATTGACTCGTTTTTTATCCAAAAACCCATTTTTGACCTGACAACCCGAGATTGGCCCATTTTTTTATCCTAAAAGCGGAGATTGACCCGTTTTTGGACAAAAAAAACTAGCTGTTTTTTTTGGCATCGGGTCATTCGGGTCGGGTCGGGTTGACCCGGACCTGAAGCAGGTCGGGTTCGGCTTCAAAAAAACCGACCCGTTTGCAAAAACGGGTTAGGTTATGGTTGACCCGAATAGTGACAAGTCAGTTTTGGGTTCGACCTGTGACCCGAAATTAACACCCCTTGGTGGAGGCATGATTATTGTTTCTCCTGGAGTTTTCTTTGGTGTCTTCGGCTCTAGGCTTCTCGTCTAGAGATTGAGAGAGAATGATCCTCCTCTCGAATTGAGGATCAATTGTATCTTTGTTTCGTTTTTACTTCGTTTTGATTTCTATAATATTATCTACTTATTTTGATTGCTTCCACCCAAACTCTTCTTTTTTTCTCGCAGATTTTACCGATTATTGTTTGGTTTGCTTGCGAATTTAAGTATTTCCTATCATCATACTACTTTATAAAACAGATTTTCTGTGCAAAAAATTTTTGAAAAAAGAAATTGTACTAAAAAGCTACTTTAAAAAATAGTAAAAAACCTGTTCCAAATGAAGCCTAAGTTGAAGCCAAATTTGACGATGCACGCACAAAAATTGTTGTTCAGGATCAAAGAACAATTGAAGTAAAAATCTTTGCCATTATCATGTAAAACACGTGGGAATAGATCCTTGGTTTCAACTTTCAATCAAAACGTAAAAGTAAAAAAATACATCTCACTGTATTTTAAGTACAAACTCCCAATGCACTTTGCACAGTAACATAACCGGACTTACTGTCAACTAAGAAATTCTTGCATGCAATAAAAATAATAGTTTACTGGGGAATTATTTGGGTTTGGTTTGATAGTCATGTGTGATTGGAGAATCGGAACATATGAAGCAATAATAAATTATATTAACTTTCTCAAAATATGAAGAAGTCGTACTACTGTTTATATAGAAGGAATTTAACCTGCCATGCAAAAAAACACCGGGAATAAAGCAAATGTGCTAAAGTCAAAACAAAATCAAATTTAGATCAAGGAAAGGAATGTATGAAGACTAATAATTTAGGAAGATATGAAAATTATCATTGAGGATTAGATGGTGTTATAGATCTTGACACCCTTTGAGGTTCAATCTAAAAAAAAAAAGGAAAGTTGAATCTCGTAAAAAAATTTATGAATAGGGAAATAACATGAGCTTTTGTTTTTAATCTTTTCCACAGGCCAGGAAATCCTGTAAATTTCAAGTCACCGATGGAAGAATACATCAGCCTTCAAAGAGGTTTAGCTTTTTTCGAAATTTCACACTGTATGCCCAAAACTAACAACTTTTATCTTACCTACAGAGCTAGCTAGGAAAATAATGCAAGGAATTGCATTAGCATTGGGTGTGCCTCCAGAAACATTTGAAGGTGAAAGTGCTGGTAACTCATTTTGGGTAATGGGTATCATTGGATACCCAGGTTTAGCTGGAGAGATGCAGTATAATGATGTTGGATGGTAATATCTTTACCCAACTTTAAGATGAAATGAACCTTACATTATTAACGTTGTCTGCTTTCTTTGTTCTCTTATTCATTTGTCTTTAAATGTTCGTACAACACAATGAAGCTCATACTGATTATGGTAAGCTTCTTGCCACTAACTCAAGAAAGTTTTTCTAGAAATTCGATTAACATTTAAATCTTCCTGATACATATTTATCCACTATTTACATAATCTCTCCGGCCTTAGATGCAAATTTATGTTATTTTCATTTTGGGTGGGTGAGTAAACATAACAATGATATTTAAACGTTCCAGGACTTCCAACATTAGTTAACCAGGATGATGGAATTCACGCACTTCAGGTATGGCATTGATTCTAGAAATGTTGATTAATCTTAATAGAAAAAAGTTTCATAATGTCTCTGTACTAGTTTTGATTTATTTATTTATATATTTTTGTTGTGTGTTTATTTAATCTTTTTATTGTTTTCTTTTCTTTCCTTTTTCAATATGGATGATGTTTGCTTGTTGCTTTATTTTATTTTTGTACTCTATTGATTGTTTTACGTGCTTTCTCATTATGAGTTTGTTACACTTGATTTAGACCAACAGTTGATCTCAAAGTTAAAAAACCTTCCTGTCCACTTTGGGCCTTGCACTTTCAAGGAGTCCATATATTTTTGTACTTTATGAAAGTTAAGAGGGAGAAGATGTAGTGAGTGTTTATTCTTTCTTTTTTGTTGCAAGCATGAACTATTGTAAAGCTAATACACGGAAAAGGAACTTGGAAGGCGGTTTGAGAGAAATAATTGGAATAGTGTGGGAGCAGAGTCAACAAAAGAGAAATTATACCCTTTTGACATAACATAACAGTATTCTATAATATCCTGGCTTAATTTTTTAATATTGTCAAAAGTGATACCTAATTTGGCTTATGTAGAGTAGTAAGCTTTCAAGCATTAGACTAGAATAAATATCGGTATTGCCAGCCTCTCAAGTGTATGTGTGTTTCTAAACTAGTATTTATACCAAATTTTGTTTTTTTTTTTTATGATGGGTTGCAGGTGAAGAACCGAGCAGGTGAGTGGATATGTGCTGTTTCAATTCCTGGAACCTTTGTCTGCAATATAGGCGACATGCTCAAGGTATAACTCAAAATGGGTGCTTTTCAAGTTTAAAATCACTTTCGGTTACCCAGCGAACCCATTAGATAAATATTTTATGTAGGCTAACCAAATTAGTTCATTAGATATGTCCAATTGTTCGGTTAAATCATGCATGATTCCTTGATTAGTTAGCTAACAATGCGGTGGATAGTTAGATGGACATGTTCTGGGTGCATATTCTTTATTCGAAATATTTTGGTGTTTAGGTTCCTAATATTTCTTGAAAAAAAAAAACTTGATTTGTGATGGTGTTGGTCTCTATATTTTTTTTTTGTAATTTGTATAACCTTAGAATTTTCTTATAGTTGGTAAAATCCTTTAGGTGGTACATGGGAGGTAGTAATTAATTCTGGAAATTGGCAGGAATATCTCTTTTATTGTTTTATCTAGAATTCTCGATTGCGTTCTTTAAATAGAGATGTTATTCTACCCTTTTATATCAAATCAAAGTTAAATCAATACAAAGCCTCTCCAATCCTAATGTCTTATTCATCTTATTTCTCCAACTCTATTAACAATTCTGATTGATAAGTTAGTAATTATCTTTTTAAATTATTATCAAGAAGTGAACACTGCCTAACATAAATCTACATCAAATATTTAGGTTTGGTCTAATGGATTATATGCGCCAACGCTTCACAGAGTAGTTAATAATTCTCCCAAGTATCGGGTCTTCGTTGTGTTCTTCTATGAGGTTTGTCTTCTATGTCCTTCTCTGTTTTCCCCATTGCTGCAGTCTGATTGTTTCTCATTTTGCTTGGACAGCCAAATTTTGAGACAGCTGTGGAGCCACAGGATTTTTGCAAGGAGAAAACTAGCGGAGTTGTGAGATACCAAAGAGTTGTTTATGGGGAGCATTTGGTTAGTAAAGTTACCACGAACTTTTCAACTTAGATTTATTAAAACTGTTCTTGTTTCTCTCTATGTACATAAATAGGCAATAAGAAGGCTCTTCCAGATTAGTTAAGAGCAAACTGTTTTCATTTATATTTTTGAAGTTTGAAAACATAATTGTTATAATATTTCTTAATTATTCATTATGCTAATAATGAAAGTGTTGGGAATCCACAACAGAAGATTGTAATCAGTCAGTTTAAAATGTTTGGTTAATTGTTATTAATTAGCTTGAGATGACTATATTTTTATAAATGCCCCTATGCCCCATTTTGGAAGAATGATGATAGGAAAAATGAATGAATGTCTTTTCTTCTATATAGTCTCTTTTCCTTCTTTTCTTGGGAGTTTTAAAAAACTCAAAATATTCAAGATGAGATTAGTGATCTTGTTGCATATTCCTTGATCACAACCGTTAAGAACTGTTGATCATCACTGTCGCTAATTTAAGATTTCATAAGACCAGTGGAGCCGCTCCTCATACTAAATGCCTCCTTGCCATAATCATCTTCAGTCACCAACTTCATCTACCGCTGTGATCATATCATCTGCGACCTCTGGCAGCAATACTTGAATCTATTCAAGAACTACAGCTACTTTTATGCCCACCATCTTTCGCGTCATTCAAATTTCGCCGCGTGATGTTGAGTAGAGATCTAGTTCTCATCCAGATCTCCTCAACTTAAGAATCAACCAAAAGCTCTTCTTTATCTACTTATTCCAGCATGAGCATTGGCGAATCTCCACGTGCTACATTTCAGTCTTTTTTCACCAGTCAACATATTCAACTGTATTTGAGTCTTTCTGCTCAATGCGTCAGCTACAATATTAGCCTTGCCTGGACAGTACTAGATGTCTAAATCATAATCTTTTATTAGTTCCAACCATCTTCTCTGTCTCAGATTTAATTCCTTCTGAGTGAAAGTATATTTCAAGCTTTTGTGATCAGTAAAAATTTCACATTTAACTCCATACAAATATTGCCTCCAAATTTTCAAAGCAAATACTACTGCAGCTAATTCTAAGTCATGAGTGAGATAGTTCTTTTCATGTGGCTTAAGCTGTCTGGAAGCATAGATAATCACTTTTCTGTTATGAATCTACACACAACCTAACCCTCTCAAAGAAGCATCACTGTATAACTGAAATCCCTCTGTTCCAGAAGGAATTGTCAGCACAGTTGTTGTTGTCAAACATTGTCTCAATTCATAAAAACTCTGCTCACAATCATCTGTCCACTCAAACTTAATATCCTTCCGGGTTAACTTGGATAAAGGCAAAGTAATATGAGAAAAGCCCTTAATGAATCTTCTATAGTAACCTGCCAATCCCAAGAAACTTCTGACTTCTGCTACATTCGTTGGTCTTGGCCAATCCACTACTGCTTTAATCTTTTCTAGATCCACTGAAATTCCTTCTCTACTGACAATGTGTCCCAAAAATAAAATTTTCTTCAACCAAAATTCACACTTGAAGTACTTAGCAAACAGCTTATGTTGCCTTAATAAATTTAGAATAATCTTCAAATGATCTGTATGATCTTTATCATTTTTAGAATAGATCAATATGTCATCAATAAATATAATAACAAATTGATCCAGATAAGGTATGAAAATTCTGTTCATCATATCCATAAATGCTGTAGGGGTATTGGTTAATCCAAATGGCATAACTAAAAATTTATAGTGCCCATATCTGGTTCTAAAAGCAGTCTTCTCCACATCACATTCTTTCACCCGAACCTGATGATAACCTGATCTCAAATTAATTCTGGAGAAAACAAAAGCACCTGCTAACTGATCAGAGAGATCATCAATCCTGGGAAGAGGGTACTTATTTTTAACTGTCACCTTATTTAATTCCCTGTAATCAATATAGAGTCTCAAAGAATCATCCTTCTTCTTGACAAATAATACTGGTAAACTCCAAGGGAACGAACTAGGTCTGATAAAACCCTTCTCAATTAATTCAGCCAACTGATCTTTCAGTTCTTGCAATTCCTTGGTTGCCATTCTATAAGGTGCCTTGATAATAGGACTTGTGCCAGGTTGTAAATTAATTGAAATTTCTACTTTTCTTTCCAGATGTAGCTCATTCCATTCCTCAAAAAACACATTTATGAATTCATTCAAAATAGGAATGGAAGGTATATAATCAACTTTCTCATTCATTGCTTCTATCTTTGCAAGGAAAACTAATTCACCAACTTTTATACTTTTATGCACCTGATTACAAGAAATCAATGATGAAATGATGAAATTACTCTTCTTTTACACTGAAAATAAAGTAATCATAGCAAATCAAATCTTACCTTCTTCTTCCAACATTCAATAGTTGCAAAGTACTTGATTAACCAATCCATTCCCAAAATTATATCGAATTCTACCAATGGGAGCACTATCAGATCTGCTTGAAATTTTTTACCAGCTATTGAGAAATCTATTGAACACCTTGTACTGGCATTCAAGTAATTACCTGCAGGTAATCTAACATGCAAACCAGTAGTAAAAAAGACAAGTTCCATATTTATTTTTTCACAAAACATCTTAGATATAAATGAATGCGACACACCAGAATTAAAAAGTACTCTAGTCGATAGATCTGAGATATTTAAAGTACTTGTCACCACGTCAGAAGAGTCTTTGACATTTTGTGCAGATAAAATAAAAACTCTAGCTGGTACAGATTTGTCGGCATCACTTGAGGTTTCTCCTTTTTTCTTCAAGGCAGGTTGATGCATGTAAAACCCACAAAAATGTCGTTTTAGACCTCGTACGCTTTTCGATGCGTCACGACGAGTTTTATGTGAAAAATTCAAAATCATCAAAATTCGACGCAATAAATTTTATAAAATAGTGTGCAAAATTTTGAGCAAAATGATGTATAGAACCCATATCAAATTTTGAGTATTTTGGAAGTTAGAATTTTCGGAAAGCTCTTTATGACAACTTTGCCCTGATGTCTTTTGAATAGGGATGAGTTTTAAGTGAGGGCTTTTAGGTAAATAAGCATTTAAGAGAGCTTTCCACTCTTATTAGGGGACCAAAATGTTTCGGTCCCCATTCTTGCTCGCGGCCCGAACTGAACTATAGAGGGAGGAAGGGCGTCAGGTAGGAGGCGACACCGGCGATCCTAGAGGTGGTTTCCTGCGACATTTTGCTAGGGGAATTGAAGGGAACTTGTGAGGAAGGCTAAGGTAAGTTGTTTGCTTGAGTTCCCTCTCCTTTTCATTGAGTTTTCTCTAAGGATTGAAAGTTAGGGTTTTGAGAAAACTTAAGTTTTCTTTGAGATAAGTTTAGGAAAGGGTAAGAGGATGTTTTTAAACCCCAATTGTGAGTTGTTTTTAAGAAAAATGTGAATTTTGGAAATTAGAGTTTCAGTCAAAGTTGTTTTTTTTTGAGATGTCTTCATTAGAGTAGTTCCTAATGGCATAAGAGAGTCTCTAATTGAAAAATAATGTAAGGTTGTGGAAAATTTTAAGTTTTAGAATTTAGTGTTTTTCCATAATCATGGAATTTTTTATCCTTATGATTCTAAATGGTTTTGGAAAGGATTTTAGGGGAAAATTTAGGGCCTTTGCATGAAATAGTAGTTTTCCTAAATTTTGATTTAAAATAATCCGAAAATTAATTATATTTTAATTATTATTTGAGTGTAGGGAGAGGTGTTTGCATGCTTAAAACTTGGGGAGCTGCTTTCCCTTTGCTAGTTTTGAGTTTTATGTGGGAAATAGTATATGTAGTTGTGTCGGGTTTTCTCGAGTGCTTTACTTTGAATGTGGGGACAATAGGAGTGAAGGGCATTTTAGTGACATGCTTGGCTTCGAAGAAGCATGTCCAATAACAAAATGCCTATATTCTTTTATCATTTTGTTTTCTCACTTCTTTCTTCTTAGCATTTTGTATTTTTTTTTTGCTCTTTACTTCTCGCATTTATATTACTTTCATACTTGTCATTTTACTTATAGATTTCTAAACTTGTTGATACATATATGAATGTCTAGAGGGTTAGAAGAACACCTCCTCTCGTCCCCCATAACACAAGTGACACCTAAGAAAAAAAAATTAATGACCAAGTCTTAGATAACATAGACTTATGGTGCATGCTCTCTATAAGTAGAAACATCAAAATATAGAAAACTTAGTGACACGTTTTCCTATGTTTAGTGTTCATTAACTCACTAATAATTAACCAATGAATCAACCTTAATTAAACTCTCAAAGATGCACTAAAACTTTATTTGTATTCAAACAATGACAAATATTTTATAATCACTAAAAATGCAAACTTAAAGTATACAGTTGAACTAAGTTTAACCAATCTCTTAATCAACTCCTAACCAACTTAAAATTTAAAAGATTGATTAAATTAGGAAAGTAAACCTAAACTAAAACTCATTAAGCTAAAAGTCTTATAAAACCCAAAACTTTCTCACTTACCTAAAACTCGATCAAACTTTAACCTAATCTTTTAAAATTAATCAACAAACCCGCTAATACATAAAAACCACTCTAGAGATGAAGTTTATTGGATGGACTACTCTAGGCTACGGGGCTAATTGTCCTAAGGAGGCCTGGTTCCTCGAGCCTGGTGGCACAATGCCACGAATGGACTCAATGGAGTGTCAAAACTTTAAAACTAATTAATTGTTAATGATTTGAGTCAAACCCTAATTGATAATAAATTACTTAATTCATATTTCTTTTTAATCTATAACCAATTAAGATAATTCAATAAAAATTGGTTGCTATTAGGTAACTCAGGCCTACGAGGCTAATAAGTTAGCCCCAAAGAGGATAAAATAAACCTCACGGCCTCGGTGTGAAACAATGGTGGTAATCAATCAAACACTAAAATAAAATCTCTAAAAATTAATCCTAAAATACTAATATTTAAACTTAAATTAAAATTCCTCTTTTATCCTTTAACAAATCAAATGAAAGCAACTATAATTAAACTATCCTACATAGGACCTATCCAAGATTACACACCATTACACACACCTAGGTTTATTTGGTTAGGACACGACTTCGAGCTCTAGGTTAAGCCGATATTTTCTTTTGTTATTCAATGTTTACTACATGTACATGTCCTATAAATGCAATTCTTAAATTTCTGTTAGTTATATTTTTTTATTTACATGCATTTCTTTTCTGAACGGCATCTACGCTTATATATATATATTTCTCTTTTATCTTATCTTGCGAAGTACATCGGGTCTTGCACGGTCAAACATCAAGCGACATCATTTGCTTAAAAGCTTTTAGGTGGCAGCGCCACAGGTCTTGCATATTTGAGGATCAGTGGATAATTTGCTTGCTTGGAACTATTAAGTGGCAGCGCCACAGTCAGGTATAATTTCTGCAATTTGTAAAGTAAACTCCTAGTTACATATCGGAACTGCTACACTTCACACACATATTGCTAATAGGTATTCTAGCATGTTTAGGTAGTCAGACATAGGTTAGTGCACTAACGAAGCTTTGGCTCTATAGGCTAAAGCTTGCCTCTTTTCTGTGAGCCCTAGAGACCATTCGGGTCATTTAGGCCTGTAGAGTAGGCCACCCATTTGTGCCATTGGGCATTATTGTTTTTTTCACACGAAGTGGACATCATTAGGATTTTGGCCTTTTTTCTGGTTTTGGGTATGATACCCCCCACCTTTTGTGAGCCCTAGAGACCATTAGGGTCATTTAGGCCTATAGAGTAGGCCACCTATTGTGCCATGGGCATCGTTGTTTTCCCACACAAAGTGGGCACTCCTAGGATGATTTTCTATTGTGATATGATGCAGATACCTTGCCAGTAGGGTATCTGGTGTGTTTATTTTTTTTTTGTACTCTGGATGTCATGCATGTATTTTTATACACTTTATTTCACAGTGCACTTTATTCACTTGCATGCATTATATCAGTAGACATAAGGATATTTTGTATTTGTTTCATGCATCATACAATGCTAGGTATATTCTTTTGCATATTATAGAGTCCTTAATTGAAACCCTTTTGAACTAAAAAAAATCCTTGATTTCTTAAGATAGAGCCTTCCTATCTTTTATACATATAGGGCGATTGATTGTGTTTAGGATGTTAGCTGACAGCTCACTCCAGGCAAGCATAAGCCCAGATTGTACACCATTCAGTGTGTCTTTTCACTTTTGGTGTGTTTTGAGTCTGTCGTTTCTCTTAGGGTAGTAATTCAATCTTTGATCTTTTAAACTCAAAATCTTAATTATATCTTTATTCATCTAAAAAGGTCTAATCATCACTAAGTGTAAATAGAAGAGTTCATTTTCTTGCGATAGAACTTAGGAACTTTATCTGTGCACCAAATTAAGAAGTGAATAATACAACACCCTTAATCGAGAGTCTTCCTAGGTCAAGGCCTAAGATGTAATTAACCACGGGGGCTTGCGCCCGTGGGAGATCGATCCCCACATCAAATAAATCCTATTCGAACTGATGTATTGAATGGGGGAAATCTCGTGATATTTTGGGTTATACATATTATTATCCATTGAAGTGCGTAGGTGAAAGCCACTATCCTCCATGGTTAATCGTATGTATAACTCTATCTGCTCTTCCATCGGCCTGCTTGTGTCGAATGTAAAGGCCTACAATCATTTTGTCTTACGATATAGTGTGGTCGTACTCTTTGCATTCGAACCTCAGAAGCAGCATCCTTTCGGAGACCCATATTTGCCAAGGTGGATAAATTTTAAAACTACTCGAGCTCATAAGAGTTAATGTCTAGTAAAAAATATCACTATGATTCATTCTCAATATGTCTCTTGCTAGTAAGGACGTAACACATATCCTCTAACCAGTGATTTTGCTGTCAAATGGTACTACACAAATGATTTTACCGCTAAATGGCTCCACAGGTAAATGATTATGACAGGGACCCTCTGAACCAAGTGATTCACTGCAAATGACACCATTATATTACGGTCATGGTCAATGCCTGTATGCTCCCGAATGGCGTCAAATCATTGAGCAATGAATCAATAGAATATGCTTGATAAGACACGAAGCCCTTTGTTAGCTAAGGTAGATTCAAATTTGTCCCCTTAGATAAATGTCCACCCCAGGTCTATAAGATACCTTGGGACGACGCAACCCATGGCTGCTAACAAGGATCCTTCTTTTAGGTTGGGTCGACTACCTCCTCTAACTCAGTAAACTAGGGACCACAATGGCCCGAGATGATGGAACCATGGGATCTTGATCGGGCTCATCATCACTCCCCCGCCCCCACCATACGCTTTAAGTGTAAGATGGTGCAATTTTTAATTTTAAATATCAAAATTTCAAGCACCTCAATCCATGCTGCTACTATATGTCTGATATTGTGTATCTACGGATATGACATATTCATTGACGATTAGCCTTAATCAAAAGTTCTCTCTCATGATCGGCAGAGTAATTAACTATAGGGGCTTGCGCCTATAAAAAACTAGAACTCAGATCATAAAATCCTTCGCAAAATGAGGACAAAATTTCTGGGTGTGTCTTACCTATAATCCCAATTTGTCTTACTAAAATTTTCCACGGAACTTAATCCATTAAAACTCCCCCCTACAGCAAAAAGCGAAAGTACGGCGGGGAGGATGGGGCACAAATTTTCGGAGCCCGCAAACTTGTACCCCACACTAAAAAAATGATATTCAATCAAATATATCAAGTAGTGAAAAAACTTTGGTAAAATATAAATGCAAATTTTGTTATTAAGAACATATTAAAATAATATTTTATCATTCAGGGTAATATATTATTTTCTATGAAGTGCTTGATCATAAAATATTCCCTTCTATTGAGGATGAAAAAATTCCACCAACAGATGTTTTTTTATATTTCAGTTGTTTTGGATTAGGAAGGGTGAGTTAATTTCCAAAAGGTAGAGCTGCTAGAGAAGGGCTAGTTTTTGATGAAATTGGATTGTATATTAAATTGTTTTTATGTGGAGATTTGTTGAACAGTGAGGAGGAAGCGAGACTAAAAGTTTTTGGTTTTGGGATCTAATTCATGTTCATTAGTGTGAATATACTTAGTTCAAGTGACATAAAAGAGGGGATAATTGGGTTGATAGAAAGAATGGATTCTATGAAGAAGATATTATTTCAAGATCATAATTCTAAGGTGAAACAGTTTTAATAGTTTCCTAATTATAGTTTAGTTGAGGGAAGCATCCATTGGATATGCTTGAAATGTGTGGGAATATACTTATTAAAAAACTAACTACATATCTAATAATTGTTTTCAAAATTCGAAACAAGGAATGGTTGCTTCAGTTAGCAATTTGAAACTACCATTATGCTATTCCTTGGGAATTTCTGTCACCCTTTGAGATGAAAGTATTCAAGGAATAAGCATGAGTGGCTGCATCCCCCTTCATTATTGCCGCTTTTGGTGTAGCAAAGGCCTTGATGTGCTGGACGTCAACAAAAATAGCCTTTTAGGTGAGTTGTTTGCTGAATTAGATCATCTTGGTTGCAGATTTTCTAATCAATGTTGGCTTCTTTAGTGGAGCTTTATAGGCCCTGGATGCATGTGCTGGTGATGTGTAATTTTTTCTGTCTGGAAGTCAGTGTTTGATTGGTTGAGTTAGCTTTAGCCAACAAGAGCTTTCAATATTCTGATAACTGAATGGTCAATGTAATATGATACACCCACAAACCCGAAGTTCTAAAATTGGGTTAACTTGTAATAGTTATTGAAAGTCTATGCTTACTGTTCTCTCCTAAAAACCAAAGTCGCACAGCTATCTATTGATGTGAAAGCCAGCACCCCAAAGTTAGTGCAGTCAAAAGGTCTGTAATGCCCAAAGCCATTATATTAACTAAAACATGTGTTCGAAGCTTCTTAATTGTTAATGCTTGAAGTTATTTTAGTTCAATGCTGGGGAAGAAAATCTTACTTCGCTTTCTTACTGTTAGTACATTCTATTTGCCAACTTATCACTTGTCTTGATGATTCTCTTCAAGTGTTTCTTTTTTATTTTCTCCTCTATACTATTTCTGCTCTTTATGTTGATTCATTTTGAGTTTGTTTATGAATTTTGCTTCTACATTTAATTCTTCCAACATACGTGCAGGATCCTAGAAATGAATCACAGAAAAATAGGTGCGTCTTAAATATGAATATCTTTCCATGTTTATGCTATCATTCATTTCATACCATCATACTGAATAATTGATTCTTCCTATTACCGAGCTTATATTTCTCAAACTTGTCATGCAGCATTCTTATTTGAGTTGCTAGCTGCGGAATTTATCACATGTAGCTATATGAATTGCAAAATATGGTATTGTGTGATAAAATATAAATAGTAAACTTTCTTCAGCAGATAAACACATCAAATATAAAGTTCATTTGTTTTTGTGTATATTAGCAAATGCACATTCGTTTTGATGTCACTAGATGGCTTATAGTTAAAATAGTATAATTGGTAAGGCAGGCATTCAGATCCAACTTTAGAAATTGAGGAATGTCGTTTAAATATGTCCCTGGTTAGAAGTTATTTAATGTTTTCATTTAATACTACTAAGAAGAGAGAAATTGAATGGATTGTTTACTATTAACACATAAGTGGTGGATAGTTAACAGTTTATTACTCTTGTAGTCATGCGAGGAAGCATCCTTTTTCAGTGAAGTAGTGGTGGAGTGCTTTGTTAGTATTGATGGTATATTTGACGGCTTTGTTTGGCATATGTAAACTCATGGGGTTGAAATTGTTTACAATTTAGTTCCAATCTTATATCAAATATAGTATATTTCCCTTTGCATACTCCAAAAATATATAGTGTTGCCTTTTCCGTACATCCTGAGCATTATGAAGCTTCGTAAATATCCACACATTATGGACACATTTTTGAAACAAAACAGTGGCAACTCTAACATAATTGGATTGATATCAATCTCATTATCTTTCTATTTACTCATGTCTACTCCAACCATTGTCTTTTTATTCTGCATATTATCTTTTTTGCTCCTTGAATTCATCCCGTTGGCAATTATTGACACTTTAACAGGCCTCTTCTATTGGTGTGGGATATTGATGTGTCTTCTACATGATTCGAACATGCACAAAACATGTTTAAAATTTCTTTCTTTTAGAGAAAAACATTGTGGTAGGAAATTGTCTTATGGACACTTCAACATGGCCAAGCCTTGCAAACGTCATTGCATGGATGTCAGGACGGCTGTTCTAACGCCCTTTTAGCTCTAGAAGATTTGTGGCTGGAGCAAGCTATGACCATTGGTGCACACCAATGAATGCTGCTTGCTGAAACAATCAGTTGATTCTTTTTTGTGTGATGAGCATTTAGAATACAATTTTTAAAATAATTTAAAATAAAATTTGATATTTTAAATGATATTTGTTCTTGATTTTAACATTATGTGTTTATATAGTCCGTATGTGCATTCATGTAAGCCTCTGGAACATCATCTGCTTATTTGTGTGTGTACCATAAATTATCCTTCAACAATGTTCTTTGTGTGTAATGCATGTCTTATTTTATCAAGGGTTTCTATTTCCAAATTTCGGTAATATAATCTCTTATTGACGTTAGTGCTTCATAGTCCAACCACATGTGAGCTATGGTTTCAACATTGTATGACTGGATGTTGACCCATATATTAAAATACGCACAAAAAGAGGAAAAATCGGCAATTTAAGTATTAGCGTAGTGAGTCACTTGAAAGGTCAAATAACATCCGATTGCCAAACGTATTGCGCTGTTGCAATTAGAAGGTTGAATTTGCCTGTGTGAAACCACCTTACAATCAAATCAGACAAAAATGGCCAAAATTGACTACCAACATCCAAAATCGATGCACAACATTGTTCAAACAACGTCCGATCGTGAAACGGACTTCGTTGTTGTATTCGAAGTATCAAAAGTACCCAAAATCTAACGCCTTCTACACTAGCTGCAGATCTGGTCTGACTACCCACCCCCTCAACACCTCTAGCCAACTTTAACAACCAATCATATTCTCCAACCTACACAGTAACCTATTGCTTCTCCTTATCTTTCAAAGACTCAAGCACCTCCCTCACCCAAGTTTCTTTCACAATATTTCTTCACCACATAAACTGCTAGCACTCTCACATCTCATCCGATAACCCACCAAACCAACCCCTCTATGATTATTACTATCAATTGTTATTGTTAACTACTATTATAAATTAGTTATATTAATATTAATATTATTTTTATTAGTACCATTAAAAAAAGAAGATAATAAAAAAAGAAAATAGAGAAAAATAGAAAAATTGTTTTGATTTTCGCGCCAACATCATTGCTGACACTCGCTTGCTCAGGTATAATGATTTCAAACCCAAAAAATCCTCAAATCCTATTTTTGGCACTTGCGGCGTACCGAAAAAATCACATATACACATTTTTCTCTAGCTTTGTGGTAGGGAATCCGGTGCGATATTTGGGGCGAGGCGGGTATGCCCTTTACACGCTTTTTTCTAACATGACGGATAACTCTAAGTACTCATACATGTGCTTAAATGCCTGCGAGAAAAGAACTGTGTATTTCAAACAGGTACTATAGAAGTCCCATGCACACCTTTCTTTGGTGTGACGGGTTTGAAAACTACGGCCGTGGTGTCGCCTCCAAAAATTCGGCCCCGGCCTCCCCGCTGCACTTTTCTATTTATCCGGCGAGGGGAGTTTTAACGGAATATGTTCCGGGGTAAATTTTGGAAGGCAGATGGATTGTAGATAAGACACTACCCAGAGATTTCGCCCTCATTTTTTGAGGACTTTATGATCTGAGTTCTGGTTTCCTATAGGTGCAAGCCCCTATAGTTAATTACCCCTCCCACTAACAAGAGAGAACTTTCGATTAAGGCTAGTCGTCAATCAGATACGTATAGAGAATATGTGTTATCTGGCATATAGTAGCAGCAATGGGTTTGAGATTGGAAAGATTGGATATTTGAGAATTTAAAGGATTTGAAAAGTTTGATATTTTAAAATAAGAAATTTCACCACCTAGCACTTAAAGCGGATGATGGGGGGAATGGATGATGGGCCCGATCAAGATCCCATGGTTCCGTCGTCCCGGGCCATCGTGGTCCCTGCTCTACTTAGTCAGAGGAGGTAGTCGACCCAACCTGACAGAAGGATCCTTGTTGGCAGCCATGGGTTGCTTCGTCCAAGGGGACCTTGTAGACCGGGGTTGAATGTTTGACTAAGGGGACAAATTTGAATCCACCTTAGCTAACAGAGGGCTTTGTGCCCTATCGATCATATCCTATTGATTCATATCTCAAGGATTTAACGCCATTAAGGAGCGTATTGGCTCTGGCCATAACCGCTATCTATGGTGCCATTTGGCGGCAAAATCACTCGGTTCAGAGGGCCCCGGGTCATAACCGTTTACCTGCAGTGCCATTTGGCCGCGAAACTGCCGGTTAGAGGACACGTACCACGTCCTTACTGGCAAAAGATTATTTGAGAATGAATCCTAGTGATATTTTCAACTAGGCATTTGGCTCTTTGTGAGCTAGAGTTTATTTGAATTTGTCCACCCCGGCAGACAGTTGTGGAGGGTGGATGGGCTTTGCTTTAAGCGATTTATGGTTTGATTTCATTTTTTAAATATATGGAATTTGGGCTTTTTGTGGAGCTTTGGATTTTGGGGATTTTTATGAGTATTTTGGGTAGAGCTTTGGAGTATTTGAAATAGACTTTTGGGAGACAATTGAAAGTATTTGTGAACCCCTCTAGTTGAGATCTGCATTCAACACGGCCATCATCGGGGTGTTTGGGGGTCATTTCTTTTTATGGATTGAACTTTGTCAACTCTGTCGGGCTGTCGACAGAGGATCGGGTTTTGTAGGCTTCATGCCCTTATTAGTGAATTCATATTGTTGTAGGCCTTGAAGGCCTAATATGAATATTTTTAAGCAAATATATCAGTCGCCACAACTTTATATTTTGCTTAATGGTTCGAACCCTGTCGACTTCTATTGATCCGTATAGAAGGATCGGTTTCGAACCTGAATTCACTTGTCAACCCGCGCAGCATCCCTAGACGTCACGTGTGTACCAATAACACGCTCGCCGGGGCCCATGCGGGTTTTAATTGTATTTACCTCTTTTAGTGTGCCTATGTGTATACAAACTATTGTGCATGTGCGGGGATATTCTTGGAATAGACGCCTTCTGTCTGCTTGTACGAATGTTGCAGATTTGGTGGCGTGGCGTAGCAGCTTTTGAATAGAATTGTTCGCTGCTCCGTACAGGTAGACTGTCGTGCACTATTTGTTGATTTTTGTAGGCGGATCATAGTGCACTAACTAATCTCCTGCCTTATCATAGATAATTACTGTTATCACGAGCTTCTGCGATGGCTCGTAGTCACTTGTATTCGATTACATTTTGTTGGGGATGATATGTTGAACATACAATAAGTTTCCTATGACAATTCATAGGAACTTATATCCATTGTACATCTTTCATCTTCACTTGTAGTGAATCGATGTGTTTATTAACCATTTGAATGGTAGTTAATCACAGGAGTGTTGTAACTTTCACTATCTTCGGTTATGATAACTTGTAAGAATGTAGGTATTTCGCTCACACAGCAGACATATAGTCTTTACATACGAATAACAAGTCCTATAAATTCCTACACTCTTCAGGATCCTTTGCATTCATTCAATGTTAAATCCTTTTACTTACAGGGGGGTTGATGTATTTGCTTAGCATCAGACTGTTTGTTGACCATAGGAGTATCGTAACATTCACGTATATTGCACTGAGTGTGTTGAATTTGGGATAAGTCTCTCACAGCATCATTAGACTCTTCCGTTTGTAATAGAATAATGTATTCATATACCATAGGCAAGTTACATTTCATTATCGACTTCTCCACATATGATGCTCTTTCTTTTTTTTTTTTCGTAGATGGACCACTGTAGGCATGTGAAAGAGTCTTCCATCATCGCCAACATATATCTACATCCATCATATGTTGATCATCATTGCTTGCAATGGGTTGAATACTTTTGCTTGTATTTGGACACTGCTTGCAAGGGAGATGTATCAGTTATTGCCTCCTACTATATGGTATGTAGTGTTTGTGTTCGTTGCATGTCTCTTAATATTCACAAGAGATTGTCACATGTGTTTGTCAATTAATGATTGCTTGGTGTCAAGGAGATTATTTTCTTCACAACTCTCTTGTTTTACTTGTGAGCATATATGATGGCTAACATGTTATCATATCCATCACACACTTCTAATTGCATGCATCCAAATAACTTTTTAATAATTGCCCCTCATTCATGTATGATTTACATCGTATGCCATAAGTCTTTGCTTGTATTTTAGTTTTCACTCGTTATAGGTTTATGCATGAATTATGATACACATTTGAAGCTTTCTCCATCACGAGTCCCCTGTTGTTTATGATTCTTACTTGATTCAATCAAGTTCATGTCATTCATAATTTGTTCAAGTTCGGCGAAGTTTCAATATAAGTCCTTTGTTCATTTGGTTTAATGTCCAAAAGATTTATGTTATACTTAGTATTCCAATCAAGTTCAAGTATGAACTCATTTCATTTAGATCCAAGTATTTTGTTTAATCATTTAGTGCTCAAATGTTCAACTGGCAAGCTCAAGTCCTTGCTCAAATTGTTCAATCTCAAGTCCCAAATCAAAGTCCCCTGTGATCTTGTAGAGTCCAAGTTTGAGTTCATGTTCATAATTCTTTGTTCAACTCATGTGAGTTCAAATTCATTGTCCCTTGCTATCCTTTGAGTTCGTGTCCGAGCTCAACATGAGTTCAATCAAGTTCTCATTCCTTACAACATTATTTGATTGAGCTTGATTTTGTTTTAAATTATACCAAGTTAAGTTCATTTGATTTGAGTTCTGAGCATAGTCCCAAGTCCTTGGTTGTTCAAATGTGTCCAAACCTTAATTTTCTTTGAGTGCAAAAAAGGTCCGAGTGTAGCAACATTTTCACCCGAAATTTCGGCAGCCTTCCGGCGTCTCCCCCGTTTAGGGGAAAACTACGGAAAACTGGGCCTTTCCCACCACGCTAAGAAAAGCGTGTATGGTAGGTTCCCTCTTTCGAGGACATCGCGGCCGTGTAATTTTCGATCCCCCACCACACTAAGAAAAGCGTGCATGGGTATTTTTGCAAAAAAGTATTTTTTTTTTTAAAATATTTTGTAAGCAAGGCAGTTGTTTCCCCGCAAGCGAGTACTTATGGGTATCCCTGCTTCGTCGTGCGCATCGCACCGGGATCCCTTCCCACCACGCTAAGAAAAGCGTGCATAGGCGGGGTTTCCAAGGCGATACGAACTTCGAAGAAAGAATTTGGGTGATTACCCGCTTCGTCGCAAGCGTCGGGATGCACTCCCTCCCACCACGCTAAGAAAAGCGTGTATAGGTGGTCGTTTTGTCTCGACGAATGCGTTGAAACGAGTTCTCGGAGTTTTAGGGTTTAGGAGTTATACCTTGGCGGTCGTTGGCGCGGATCGGGGGAAGGGAGAAGCATTTTCTTTTCAATTATAATTAATTATAATTTAATTATAATTAATTAATCAATAATAATCAATTATAATTAATTAATCATAACCATCACTAATAAATAATTAATTATAATTAATAATGATTAATTATAATTAATTAAATAATTATAATCAATAGTTTATTAATTAAAGTTATAACTAATTAATAATTAATTATAATTAAATAAATAATCATAATTAATCCTTAATTAATTATATTTATTTAATTAATTATGCTTAACTAATAATCAATTATAATTAATTATAAATGCTAATAATTATAATTAATTATAATATTAAAAAGAAAATCAAATCCCTCCTATCCCTACTGCTCTTTGTTCTCGGTTTTACGGGACTTGGCCGAAGAAGCGAGCTGAAGGGAGAAAGTTACCTTCACAGCAAGCCGCTCCTGTTGTTGCTTGAGATCAAAATGTCGAAACTTCCGACCCGATGGAGAAGGGGCACCGGCTAGGGGAGATCCAAGGCAGAAGGGATCAGGAGTATGGAGGAGTCGGGCGTCGGAGCTGGTTTGGTAAGGTAAGGTAAAGCCTCTCTTGCTCTCTCTCTCTCTCTCTCTCTCTCTCTCTCTCTCTGCGTGGACGGAAGGAAGCCGGCGCAGGAAACAGAGGGAGGAGTTCGATCGGGATGTGGAGGTCGCAGGCGTCGAGGCCGAAGGGGGAGAAAGGGTTGGGAGCCTTGCGAAGGGAGGAGATGTCGAGTGGAGGAACGAAGTCGATCGACCACGAAGGCGTCGGAGTGGCGACGACGGGAAGAGAGTGAGAGCGGGATTGAGGAGAGGGGGTTCGTAAGTAGCAGCGAAGGAGTTCCTCTCGGTTGGCTTTTAAAGGTGTCAAAAACCAGCGATCGAGGCCGTCGTTGCGAGATTTGCGGGGAAGCCACGCGAACGACGCCGAATGCACAGTAACCCGGCGGAATTCCTTGCGGGATTTACGGGATCTCTTCGATCGAACGAGGTATGCAGATTTTTTTGTTCATTTGGTTATTACATAGAGGTCAACACCCGACATCTATCATACACACTTTTCTCTAGCGTGGTGGGAATGCCCTGCTCCCAAAAATTTTCATAAGCAAGGGAGACACTAGGGTGCTACCAAAATTCAAATTGCTAATGCACAAGACTTGAACTAAGCACAGGAAACTTTACTTGAACCCAAACAACATGGAAACTAATAAACGCCTGACTAGAAGCAATCAATGATGAAATTACTACTCTTTCACATTGGAAATAAAATACTTCTTCTCTAGGTAAATCAAATCTGACATTTTTCTTCAACATTCAATAGTTTCAAAATGTTTAACTAACTGATGTAGAACGGGTAGGTGGCTTTACTAGGGAGAGGATCTCCTCTCCAAAATCTGAGAGCACTTTCAGCTTTGTTCCCCCAAAACCTGAGAGAATTCAGATTTCTTTCTTGGAAGAGAAGGGGGAACAAGCACCAACTCCTTCTCTTGTAGAATCTGAAAACAGTTTCAGATTCCAAACAAAAATCTGAGAAGAGTTTTCAGGTTTCGGTGGACTAGAGGAGGAGTTTGGGGAGAATCCCTAGGAATGAGCCAGAGAGATTACGGCCAGCAAAAATCAGCTTTTGGAAATCTTTCCAAAGGAGTAAACTGCACTTTATGGAGAGATTTCAAAAGCCATTTAATATGGAGAGGGGGCCGGCTGTAATGGAATTGGAGGTGGGATTGTTTCCTTTTAATTCCAAGTCAGGATTTAGGAAATGATTTAAAATTTGGCCCTGTAGAAAATTCGGCTGCTGTGAATTGGGAAATATTTCTATAGAAAAGAGAAGCTTAATGTTAGGAAAGATTTCCTAAATTAAGCCAAAGGTGAGAGTTACGGGAAAGTGGAGTTGATTGAGGGAATTAATGTCTTAAATCTGATACCAAACTGATGTAGAACGGGTAGGTGGCTTTACTAGGGAGAGGATCTCCTCTCCAAAATCTGAGAGCACTTTCAGCTTTGTTCCCCCAAAACCTGAGAGAATTCAGATTTCTTTCTTGGAAGAGAAGGGGGAACAAGCACCAACTCCTTCTCTTGTAGAATCTGAAAACAGTTTCAGATTCCAAACAAAAATCTGAGAAGAGTTTTCAGGTTTCGGTGGACTAGAGGAGGAGTTTGGGGAGAATCCCTAGGAATGAGCCAGAGAGATTACGGCCAGCAAAAATCAGCTTTTGGAAATCTTTCCAAAGGAGTAAACTGCACTTTATGGAGAGATTTCAAAAGCCATTTAATATGGAGAGGGGGCCGGCTGTAATGGAATTGGAGGTGGGATTGTTTCCTTTTAATTCCAAGTCAGGATTTAGGAAATGATTTAAAATTTGGCCCTGTAGAAAATTCGGCTGCTGTGAATTGGGAAATATTTCTATAGAAAAGAGAAGCTTAATGTTAGGAAAGATTTCCTAAATTAAGCCAAAGGTGAGAGTTACGGGAAAGTGGAGTTGATTGAGGGAATTAATGTCTTAAATCTGAATTTAAATTCAGATTTGAGAATTAATGACGATTGGCTTAAATGGTGGGAGAGATTAATGGTGTGAATAATGCTAATTCGAATTCAAATTTTGGAATTCAAATTTACATTAATGAAGAGCTCTTCCCTAATTGGAAACTAATTGATTACAAGGGAAGGATTAAGGGAGGCCTGTGGGATTTTGAATTCAAAATTATGAGATTTTATTTCAGAATTAATGACCTCATTAAATGCCTAATTATTAAGAATGAATTAAGCAATAAATAAATTTGAATTTTGAATTCAAATCCTTCATTAACTTAATCCCTCCAATTTAGGAAAGGCAATTAATAATTGGAGCAAAGGTGGGGGAAAGGTGGCGGGCGGCCAAGAGGGTGGGATCGGGTGAAGGTGGTCGGCGGTTATGGGAAATTTTGTGGAGCTTGGTATGGAGGTTTGGCCGAGGGGTTGAGAGGGGAAGAGGAAGAAATATGAAAACGACGACAGGGAGAGATAAGAAGGAAGAAAATAAAACAAAGATAAAACGAAAGCTAGAAAATAAGAACCGCGAGCCTCGGACTCTTCCGAAGACTGAGGGGTGATCCGTTGCCCTTCTCTAAGGGACTTGAAATCACGAGCCCGGACCCATCCTGCGGCTGGTGACATCTTCGATTCCTTCCCATAGGAATCTCACTCTCGTTCTCTCCCAAGAAGAACACAAAAGTGGAAAACACATTTTTTCATATTAATCAACCCCCATTACAATAGCTTAAGGGCCTTATTTATAGGCCATAACATGAGAAAATAGAAAATTACAAAAATGCCCCTTGGGCCATAATACTCAAATAAACTAACTTAGGGGTAAAACAGGAAATAACATTAAATAATAGCTAAAATTCATAAAATAACAATTTAAATTAGAGCCGTCGATTTACGACGCCTCCTATGATAGATGCGCCAGATCTTCGTGCCGATGTCCTCATCACTAACCAATCCATTCTCAAAATTATATCGAATTCTACCAATGGAAGCACTATCAAATCTGCTTGAAATTTTATACCAGCTATCGTAAAATCAACTGAACATGTTGTACTGCATTCAAATAATTACCCGCAGGTAATCTAACATGCAATCCAGGAGTAAAAGAGACAAGTTCCAATTGCACTTTCTTACAAAATATCTCAGCTATGAAAGAATGCGATGCACCAAAATCAAAACGTACTCTAGCAAATAAATCTGAGATATTTAAAGTACCTGTCACAACTTCAGAAGAGTCTTTGGCCTCTTGGGAAGATAAGGAAAAAACTCGAGCTGGTGCTGATCTGGCTGCTTCATTTGAGTTTTCTGCTTTAATCTTTAAAGCAGGTTGATTCATCTGTGGTCATGCAACCCGATACTGATCTGTCCTCTGACTGCTCTAATTTTTGTGCCTCTAAGAACATTCCTTGGACAATTTCTCTTGATATGGCCTGCTTTGCCACATAGATAACACTTTCCTGAATTCATTAGGCATCTTTCTGAATGAGATTTTCCATAAGTTGCCCACACTGGTATCATAGGAACCTTGTAGATTGTTGATGTTGCCCCTGATGAAATTTTTGCTTTTTGGATGATCCACCTCTGTGATCACTTTGTCTTTTTCTATCATGATTCTCCTATTTCTGCTTAACCACTTCTATGCCATTCTCCAATAATCTAGCACTCTCAACCAGTTCAGAAAATTCTTTTATGCGAAGAGGGATTAAAGGCTATCTCAAAGAATCCCTCAACCACTTCAAAAATCTGTAGCATTTTTCATATGAAGTACTGATGAGTTGTGGTGCATATCTTGAAAGAGCTGTAAATTCTGCTATATATTGAATGTCAATCTTAGATCCTTGCTCAGGTTTATAAAACTTTCCTGCATTGCCTGTCTTGCTGATGGAGGAACATACCATTCTCTGAAGACTTATTCAAATTCTTCTCACATAATTTGTTCCTCAGATTTACCTCTGAATTTCTCCAGTTGTTGTCCCCTCCACCGTCTTTCTGCTTCACCTTCTAACATAAAGATTACTAAAGCTACCCTTCTATTCAGGACATCTCATTCCATTTAAAACTTTATCTATTCTGATTATCTAGTCCTCAGCACTTCTGGCATTAACTCCTCCTTTAAACAAAGGAGGTTTTAGGCTTTGGAAAAGCTTTAAAAGCTTATCCACTTCTGCACTAATAGGATCACCTGCCTCCACATTTGTACTACTACCAGGAGTGGTAGGAGTAACTGGTGTAACTACAGGTGGAACACCAGGTGTAGCAGATCCCACCATAGACTGCATCTTTTCTATCATTTACATCATCATATTCATCATCTGCAGTTGCATCATATTTCCTGACATTGCATTCATAGCATCCATTCTTACCGGTGCAGGATTTACAATAGGTGCATTGCCTCCTATTGGTGCCACATTTTCAGGATCTTCAGAGATTTTGATAGGCTGAGATGACTGACCCTCCTCTCTTTCAGCCATTAAATCTGTAATGCATCAATTAATAGTTATGCATTTATATAATCATATATTCCTATTTAGTCGTTACTTGCATATATTGACTTATTTAGCCAGAGTGAAAATTTAACATGATTACTTATAAATCAATGATATTAGACTCTTTATGATTTTGATTTATTAAACTCTCCTAGGCTCTGTAATAATTCCATCACATCCAATCTTATCCTCTTAAATAACTCACTGTTCTTATGCTTCCTTACTTAAATCCTCGGAATCTTAAGTCTTTGCTCTGATACCACTTTTGTAACACCCAACAGTATCACTTAATAGTCCTGCCAGGTATCACAAGCATAACCTCCATTTAAACATCAAAACACATTTAAATACAATTCTTTCAGTATAGAATTTATAAAATTCTAATAACAAATCATTCACTGAATATAGGAAGCATCAAAATTCAAGTACTCCATATATAAACTTATAGAGCCACTACAATAACCAACTAATACAATACTGTAATATTTCTTATCTCCAAAAGTAGACTCACTAATAAATCTAACTTTAATATGAAATGAAGAAACACTTGTATAAATTAACTTGCATCAATCTTCTCCATTCTCTTTCCTATAAAAAAAGCCAGTAAACAATATACTGGTGAGCTGTGAGGCTCAATAAGATATGCAATTCCATAACGATAAAAATGTAATAACAAAAGAATTATAACTTTAAGCTAATAATTTGATCCACTTATCATACATTGTAAAGCATCAAAAACATCATTCTGAACTTTATCCATTATGTCAATTGAGATAGATATTGAATGTTTAATTCTTTAAAAGATTTGGCTATACATTAACATATTCAATGGAGCCTAGGTTAACCTGGCATTATCACCATTGAATTTCATAGAGGTCCCTTTTGCCTCTTTAGGGGTCCCTTTTGCCCCACCTACTATGTAGGTATCCATTTCTTTTGGGTCCTTTTTGCCCCATCTACAATTCAAGTTTCATATTGGGTCCCTTTTGCCCACCTGATAATGTAGATATCATAACATAACATAGCCAATCTTTATTAATTAAATATTCAATAACTCACATTTTCATACTTCATAATTAATTTTCATGGTTAATGATTGATTCATTTGATATGGGAAGAAGTGATATGCTTCTAATATTTAACATCATAACATCATAAACATATCATAAAGTCATCATGAATTTGTGATTTATAACAATTATGAATTTCCTTCATCGTTTGCATGTATAAAATATTTATGCATGACAATTACCAATTGCTTATTTGCTCTTAAAAATAAATGAAGTTATAATTAAAAATATTAAACATTCTTATACATGTTCATACCTCATATTTTCTTGATCATATGAATTGATCCTACTAATACATGACATTAAATCTCTTATGCATATATTAAAATCGTATACTTTAATTAAAATATTGCATTCTTACCTCCTTGTCGAGGACTTTCCTCCAATCCCCTACTTTGAATTCTTCTACGATTATAAGTAACTTCAAAACCTCCCTTATGCATATAATCAGTGAATCCTAAAAATAAAATTGATATACTTGCTTTAGGAACTATTATCAACTTTAAGAAAATCTGAAAGACAACCACAACATTATCATATCAACAATTTGCTTACCTCTTTCGTCTTCTCTCTATTTCTTTCTTTCCTTTCTCTTCCTCTACTCAACTTCTTCACTTTTGTTATTTCTTGATTGCATAACAATTCTAAACTTCTTTCTCTATTTCTCTTATATCTCTACTCTCCTCTATTTCATCTGTCAAAAGCCAATATTTCTAAGCAATAAGAAAATGCTTCACAGTAATCCAAGCCAAGCTTCTTAACTCTATAGAAATCCATTTACTTACACAGTCTTGTACCAATTGCACCTCCCCTTCTCTTGCCGAACAAACTTCCAGTCTTCTTCTTGTGCTAACCGCGCTTCTCTTCTCTGGTTAAACAAATCAGTGAAGTAGTGCAGGAAACACTACACCTTGCTTTATAGTTTTCTTCTTCATAATTTGCTGCACTACCGAACTCTGTACAGAATTTAATTCTCACGGCCTTTTCCAAATGTTGCTACCTTCCTGCCACTATGCCGTAGCCATCCTTTGGCCAAACAAGACAACAATGCAAGAAGCAGTTTTCTTCAAAATTTCAGCACCAATCCGTTCTCTCTCTCAATGGATTGCTTGCGGGAATCCTCTTCCCAAAAGGAATCCACGGTTATGATTGGAAGTGGGCCATATCCTCTAACCGCCTAAACCAAAAGACACTATAAGAAGCAGCCATTCAAAATATTAGAATTTTATTAATTTAAATTATACATCTTTATTAATATAATTTCATAACTTATTAAATAATACTTCAATTAAACATTTAAACCTTTTTTTTTAATTGAAACCTTTTTAGAAAAAAACTTAAATATTAAATTTCATACCTGGACATTTTGGGTTTTACACCACATGTAAATGATTATGATCGGGAACCCTTTGACCAGGTTGTTTTTTCTTTAAATAAAATCATTATATTACGGTCATGGTTAGATCCAACATGTTCCACAACGGTTTCAAAACCTTGAGCGATAAATCAATATGATATAATCGATAGGGCACAAAACCCTCTTTTAGTTAAGGTGAATTCAATTTTGTCCCCTTAGACAAATATTTACCCCAGGTCTATAATTTGCCTTGGAAGAAGCAACCTATGGATGTCGACAAGGATCCTTTGGTCAGTTTGGGTTGACTTCCTCCTCTAAGTAAGTAGACTAGGGAACATGATGACCTGGGATGGTGGAACCATGTGATCTTGATTGGGTTCATTCATTTCCCCCAACATCTGCTTTAAGTGTAAGGCGGTGAATTTTCAATTTTAAATATTAAATTTCCAAATGCCTAAATCATACTGCTACTATACATTAGATACTCTTTATCTATTCAATGACTAGTCTTAATCAAAAGTTCTCTCTCGCTATAAGGAGGGATAATTAACTATAGGGACTTGAGCCGATAGGAAACTTGAACTCGGATCATAAAGTCCTTGCAAAAATGAGAACAATATCTTTGCAGAGTGTCTTATTTAAAACCTAATATGCCTTCTAAAAATTTACCTTGGAACTTACTCGTTAAAATTATCCTCTACAACCTGAAAGAAAGAAAGGAACCGTAAAGAGACCGGTGCGAATTTTCGAAGCCAACAGATTTTTGACGGCTCCACTGGGGATGACTTCTCTTTCCATCTTTGGCTAGTCATTAAAACTATCATCTTTACAACTATTGCAAGGGCTGCTACTATTCCAATGTTCATCATGGATTCTAAAGGGTTTGCCAGGAGGGCTCTTTCTGCTAGAACCAATGCACCTCGCACGCATCTGTCAACAAAGCGAGCTACCACTGCTGAAAATCCTCATCATAAGATGATTTCTATTTTTGAGAGGATGTCTCAGCCAGAAACCCTAGCTACGAAGAGGGTTGTAGTTGGTGGAAGGATTTTTGTGGTTATTGTTAACACCGTTGCCTTACCAAACGAGCTTGTCATGTTTGGAAGGCACAACACTGATGCTTCCTCATATGGAGTAAAGCTAACCAAGAGGCAGGGAAGGAAGAAGAATGCAAAGCTTCAAGCTCAGCAACTATTGCCTGTTCACCCCTCCACGCTACCAGCTCAAGAGCTGGAAGTGAATGACCCAGTACAGATACGCTAATCTGAGATGGGTGAAGAGGAATTGCTCTACTGGTGAGCTAAGAAAGTCATTTTGGGAGCACAAACACCAGGCTTTAGTCCCCTAGAAGAGGGGACATGAAACCCTATCCTCCCAAGTCCTCAAAGTGTTGAAGGCGGCGAAGGAGTAGGGGCTGAAAAAAAAAAGAGCGAAGATAAGCTCCACTCGGTGAGCATCGGGGTGTGACACCTGAACTGCCCGTTCAGGGATCCACCGCCAAAAGTTCCTGGTAGAAAGTAAGTCTAGAGGCCTAGACCTCATTATGAGAAGATATTTGCAGAAAGATCAGATACGGGCATGACATTGGTGTAGCTTCCCGGAGATTCGCCCCCATTGACAAAATTTGTCAGGTCCCAAAGAAGGCCCATGATGATGACCAGCTTGACGGTCGACACCTTGTAAAATCCTTCAGGGGACCCATCATTTGCTGATTACACCAAGGATGAGGTCAACTTCGATCACGACCTACAAATCAAAGAAATTTTTATAATACCCAAAAATGTTCAATTATGTAAGTAAAAATTCCCTCTAGCACTTAATTTGACTTTTAATTTGGAGTCTCATTGAGTATTATAAAAAAATTTATTATAGGGTAATAATATGCCTGTAGAAATCATTAATTAAAAGTCATTTATTGCATTTTGCTGTAGATATTCCACTTAGCCTGTAGATATTCTACTTAGCCACCCATGCAAGCGTTGGATGGAGATCAGGTGGCTGAAATGATAATGGAAGTTTAGTGGAATGTTAGTGGAAAATGCACTACCTTTATAATGATATTTTATTACATTTTAAAACACTAGGATAATATCTTTTCCTTGCATTCCTTCCACTGTCAGATAAACAGCAGTTAAGTAAATTGGATGAGGTATAGGGTTCGGCTGTTGGAAGGCTAAGAATCCTTGATTGCTTAGGTTGGGAGGATCCGACTGTTAACTGTTGGTTGCTGCTGGCTGCTGGAAGCTGAAACCATTTGTTGAATCAGTTTTTCTTAGGAGAAATAGGGAAGGGGGGAGAAGCTAGAAGGACTTGTTGGTGGTGAGAGAGCAGGGAACTGAAGGTGGCAGACTGTAGTGTGGGGGGTAAACTGCAGTTTAAGTGCTGATTTGCACAGGTAATAAATCTGAAAGAAACATTAGTTGTATTTCCAGATTTTTATGTTTCTTATATGGTATTTTGTGGAATAGTATGTGAAATCAAGAAGAAAAAAAATTAAAGAAAAGCTGAAATTTAGTCATGATTATTTTTATTATTATGGCTGCTATATTGCCGGCTAAATATTTGCTGACAAATGTTAGGGAAAGATTTTGGTGAATGAAGAAACATACATTTGAGACTGTTTACAAAAGGAAAGAAATACAGAATATTATAGGAGAACCAATTGACGATGAGGTGAGATACCCAAATAAGATTATAAGAATTATTAAATGTTTTATTATTGCACTTCTTCTTGATTATATTTATGATCACATGTACTCTAGTTGATTTTTATTTTGTATGAATATGGTTGTATATATATGAAATTGTTTATGTAAATGATATTCTTTAGCAATGTGAATGATTTCGTAAGCATAAAAGAGTACATATTCATAAACCCTAAAGTGAAGTGCACCAAAAGCAACCCTAAAGGGCACAAAGCGCACCTAAAGTGCACTAAAAGCGCACACAAAGTGCACCAAAAGCGCACCTAAAGGGCACAAAGCGCACTTAAAGGGCAGTAAAAAGGCACTTAAAGAATACCTAAATGGAAGTTAAAGGGCAACAAAAGGGCAGCTAAAGCACAACTCTGTCATGAAAAGCATATGTCATTAGGGCTAAAAAGGATGACTATATGAAAAGTGAAATAAGTTATATATGGGGGATAGGCTCGCAAAAGTAAAGGCGAAAGACCTGATGAGGTAAGCTTACACTCTTAATTTTAAAAGTTGAGAAATTTGACTCAACCCTGAATGAGAGAACAACTTCCATTCTAAAAAGTTGGGAAATTAGACCCAACCTTGAATTGGAAAGTTGAATGGTGCAAAAGCTTATAGCCATTCTATAACTTATTTAAAGATGTGGAATACTTTTGGAAAGATAAATAATACTGCTAGACACTTTCAGGCTCAATATGACATTTCAATATATGTTTTAATTATGTTAGCATAGTTATGGTATTTCTTAATGGTTCATTATTATTTCTTATAAATTGCTTATGTATTTCATTGAGCCCTAGCTCATTAGCAGTAGTTATACTGCAGATAAGAGAAAGGAGCCCGTAGGGCACTAGGCGAGAAAGAGGTGATCATTCGTTTTTGGGTATAAATATGTTTTGGTGTACAAAGAGATCTTAGAGGAGATCTTAAGGTTAGCTGTATAAACCTTTTGGTATGTAAGTAAATTTTAAAAGTTTTAGTAGAGCTCTGTATTTGTTTTAATTATGTTTGATGTTCAGTAAGGCATATTACATGTTTCCTATTATTAAGTGTGGAGTTTGATATGTTGCACTCCTCTATTATACTCCAGTTTATGTTAGAGGGTGAGCCAAATTGGGGTGTGACAATTTTCTTGCCAAAAAATGAACCAGAGATCCAGTTACTATGTCACTCGGAGATTCGAATATAAAAGGAAGATGGTGAAGTAGATAACATGGACATTGAAGTGGCCTACATGGTAAGGCATGATAGTGATAAAGATGATGATGATGATGGGAAGCCGCCACCATCCAGATAGAAATATTGATGCCATTACGAGGCTGGATCCATTACTAGTAAAGGTGGCTACTCAGAAAGAAAGAGAAGAGCCTGAAAAAATCCCTTTGTCGCCAACAATGTCGCGCTAAAAGATATGCAAAGATTGATGAGGTGGCAAATGTAGGCAAAAGACAAGAAGATCTCAGTTGAATGAAAAATGACTAGTAGCTTATGCACTATTAGAACAAGCCAAAATAGGCCTACAACCCTAATACTCAGCCAAAACTGTTATTGGGGGGAAATGACAATCCTCGGACTTTGAGAACATTGAAGGCAAATAATAGGAATATGTGATCGAACTCTCATCCCTCAAAGAAATGATGATTAAAGAAATCTGTTCAACAGGAAAAGAGTCACCGAGCTTTTTTCATAGGCACTCAAATTGTGGTCTGGAATTGTTAGAATGTAAGAGACCCGAAGAGTTCGATCACACTAGCAATCCAAATTAATTCCTGTATCACCAAGTCATTAGCCATCCTATCGAAGATCGCTATGTCTTCAAAGATTGGCAAAAAAAATATAGGAGGGGAGAATTCACATTATCAAATAACGTGCTAGTTCACCCTAGAAATATGGTCTCCAAGAGGACAACGAAGATGTTAAAATAGCTAGAACGAGTTTCCATTGTTAAGTAGAAATCTTTTACTAAGCTGGTGATAGACTTGAAGGGGTTGCTTATTGCGTATAAGTCTACCTCCAAACACCATCCTAGCCAAGCCAACTCATCAAAGCCCGGCAAAGTAAATCCTGCAAAAAAAACCAAGCTAAAGAAGCACAGGAGAAAAAGACGGTCATTCAAAGGGCTATTGACTGTTTTGATGAATATTACCAAACTATCAGGCATCTTATTAAGCTCGCCGACTTTATGTTAGAGGTTAAAAATAAATGAAGCAGAAGAAGCAGATAAGGATTCTCTTCCTGTGGAAATGTGCTGAGTTATCTTGGTGACATCAAATATATTGACATGAGAATATTCTGAGGAAGAAACTCCTAGAGTTTGTTTGATGGTATCATTAATGGCCTGCAGTCTAGAGGAAGATATGTATTTTTTGAATGAAGATAGATCAAAACCTAACATAGCATGGCAAATGGAGCTCGTGAATTGGGGCGGTGATTTTGAATATGCAAATGAATCTTTAGAGGCGGCTAAAGCTAGTTCTGAGGGAGATGCTTTATCAGGTGAACTTGGGTCAGATGAAGTGACCCAAGTGCTGCTAAGAAGTGGCAATGTGTTGCCATCTCCACCTAAAACGGGAGTCTCCAATAAAGATAAGGGAGATGAGATAGTTGTCAAGAAAGAAATTATTTTCAAAGACCTCAAAAAGAGTGGTGTTTCAGACCAAGGGATAGATTACAACATTTTATTCCATTTGAGAAAAATATCAATGCAACTTAGCATATACGAAGCTCTCTTGATGTCAGATGATCCCCAGAATCTTTGATTTAGGCTCTCAAAATCCTTAAATATATGAAGCATGTTGAATCTTGGATTACTAAGTTCTATAAGCTCGAAATGAGCCAATTATCACTTTCGCCGAGGTTGACATAATGCTTGGGATAGCAAATCACAATCGCCCTTTGTATGTTACTGCAGAGAGCTATGACGTCATAATCAGTTGAATCATGATCGATTATGGATCTTTCATAAATCTCATAAGCTCGAAAGCATTGAGATTATTGTGTCTCGATGTATAGCACATCAGGCAAGATAAACCAATGGTGCATAGTTTCAATGAGATGGGGCAGAAGACTATGGGATCATTCATACTTCTTCTTGTATTTGGAGAACTCTATACAGAGGCCAAGTTTCATGTGATTGATGCTGACAACTCATTCAAGGTGCTTTTGGGTCGCCCTGGCTACATGAATACGACATTATCTCGTCGACCCTACATTAGTGTATGAATTATCTCAGGGATTGAGAGGAGCAGGGTCTCATGAGACATCCAACCCTTTGCAGTCCATAAGGTGAAGATATATGAAGATGTAAAATATTTTATTCCGAAAGAGTCGAAGCCATCAAGCTCTCTCAAAGTTAAAGGATTTAGTTCAAGAATTGCAAAATAGCCTATGCAAGAAGGTAAGAAGAAGCAAAAGGGAATAAAGAAGGCAATGCGAACCCTTCCCAAAGCAATCGCCACTTTTAAGCCAAGAAGTGTTGTACCTCACCTAGGGAGTGACACTGAAGAAGCTGATGTCAACCCTACCAAATCAAAAAACATTTGTCAGTCTATAATTAAAGGGAAGAAGGTGGTGGAATATTCAGATTTTGATCATGACTACAAGTCTACCTATGTGAGTAAAGTATGGCGTGCCTTCTCAAGAAGGATAGATAGCTTGTCAATCTCAGAGAACATATTCGTGGTCACCAAGGTTTAAAATTGCCCAATTGGGTATTGAGACATTTTTCTTTCGTTAGACAAGGCGTAAGCCTCAAGGTGTTTTGAGACATAAGCCTCAAAATTCAAAAATTGCATAAGTGAAAATAAAGATGAAAAGTGATTTTTTATATAATACTCTAATAATATGTTAAATAATGACATATTAACTTTTTATTAAACTATGAAGTAACAAAGTGGCATATAGATGAAATAAAAAATTGCATAAAATATCAAGTGGCAACTGATAAATTATGTCAAATAAAATTGTGAGTCAAATATTACAAGAGAAAAATAATATGAAATATAGAAATTATGTAATTTATCCTTTAACATTAAGTTTAACTCCAAATTTTTTTCTCATTTCTCACTCATTGACATTTAATTCTTAAAAAAAAGTTGACATAATTGACAAAAACTTAAAAATCATCTGCGCTATTAATACTGAGGGGATCTTTATTTGAGTCGTTGTCATAACAAATTTGTCTATCCTCTGCCTTATCGTTTGGAGTTCAATGCCTCTTAATATGTTTCTTCTTCATTTATTTTAATCATTTTTCTTTTTCATAAATCATTATCATCAATATAAAGATGAGAATAATACTCTAAAATTTTTAGAAAAGGAGGTGGTGAGTGGTGTGCGGCTGTTAAGTGATTCTTGAGGGTGACTACGATGGTGGTGGCTATAATAAAGGCAGTGGGTTAAAGGTCGAGGTAGTCCAGAAGAAGTTATTGTGGTTGGGGGTGCATTAAGGCACATTCGTTCGGGGCTTTACTTTATGATTGAGGTAAGTTTTATAAAAATAAAATAAATCGGGTGAGTCGTATGCCTCACGCCAGTAAGGCGAGTCGCACCTCAAGGTGGGTCTCTTCTAAGCTGAGGCGCAAGCCTCATAAAAAAAGCTCGAGGTGTAAGTCTTGAGGCTTTTTTCACATAATTGCATTGAGACGTGCCTTAAGGCGAACCTCATATTGCACAATTTTAAACAATGGTGGTCATGCCTCTTTCTCCATTACACTTCAAAGAAATTATCCTTCGACGGGTGCATAACGTCGAAAAACTCAAAATACTTTATGTACATCGTCTAAGTGAAATAATCAGACTGAGAAGTCTACTATTTAAATCCATAGAATGTGAAGAAGAAATCGTGACTGGTTTATCATGCTTATTGATTATGGAGAGAGTTCCTGTGAGGACTGTGCATTTCAAAAATGTGTCCCAAATGTTCCATACATTCCCTTCTCTGGCATGGTGAGATTGAAGACTACAGCTATGGTGTCATCAAACACCTATCATACACACATTTCACTAGCACAGTGGGAAGGCCTAGCTTCCAAAATTTTCTCTAAAGAGGGGAGACAGCAAAGGCTATCAAAATTCAAAGTGAAAATGCGACTTCAATTAAACACAACTGACTTTACTTGAATGCAAAAAGCAGGGAACCATACCTCAAACTAAAAAATGTATTATAAAATTAAAATAAAAAAAATGCTAAATAACAATTCAAAATGCTCAAATGAATATCAATGATTGTCGGTGGATGAAATCCCTGCATCCCATTCATAAGCAACAAGCAATATGAACATAAAGAGGAGGGATAATTGCAATGATCAGGATATTCATGAATAAAGCACGAAAGATATGCAGATGAATGTTATAACATCTCTATCATTAGCAACAACTTCAATCCCAAGCAAACATATTACCCGTTTGCAAATGAAGAAGTTCGATGCACATAACAGTATGCTTGCAAGCGACTACAAGAAGCTCATGAGTGGGCACTGGCAACAATGAGAGGTATACAAGTGAACATAATAGCTCACTAACCAACATACATGATGATGTATTCAACTTAAAGCAAAACACAAAGAGAGAACTACAAAGAGATCAAGACTCACTTTTAGAAATTTAAGACACCACTTGGAGAACAAAATAGACTAGATAAAACGACTAAATTAAGATTAGAAGAAAAAAAAATAACAATCATCCAACAAACCCAACAAAAGAAGTTAGCAAAAGAAACAAAAAAACATTATCCTCAGAACATTCTACAAGAGGACTCCTCACATGCACCGATTATAGGAATATATATTAAAATAAGGTTTAGATATGCAAACCAAGGGTCTACCACTGCAAAGGGGTTCCAATGTCCTACCAAACTCCTCCAGCAAATGCCACCAAAACAGCCAACAACTTCACCAAAACAGCCAATAAACTTTACCAACGGAACTAGAAGAATGATACAGGTGGAGTGGAACATGCGTAGAGAAGAAAGAGGTTAGAAGCCCAGACGAAGGGTGGAGAAGCTCGCAAGCCTTCCAAGAGGTAGAAGAGGGAATGGACAAAGCTCTCAAGCTTTTCCAAGAAGAACCCGCAGGTTATAGCAATTTGCTCTCAATATTCACCAACCCATTTGATCTCAAGGTATCTCATATATATAGGCAATAAAGGGGAAATAAACAGCAAAAAGACACTTCAATTCCACCCATAAATGGGAATTGAAAGGCTAACAACACCTGCACAGAAATCCCAAACGGCACAGCAAAGCAGAGAAGGAAAAAGGCCACGGAACCAGGCAAATTCATGGAACCCAACAGCTTTTGTATAGAAATCCCAAACGTCATAGCAAAGTTCAATGAGGAAGGCCACGTTTCCAGCAGCCAAGCATAGGAAACCAGCAGTCATTTCTCGGGTTCCAGCAGCCATATCAATTCACGGTAAAAAGGGGGGCCAAGGCAATAAAGAAGGCAGCAAACCGAATGGTCAACAGCAACCCGAAGAGGCAGCAGCAACCTGTGGGAGAGAAAAGCAACAAAAAAGTTACAGTAGCCCAAGAGTCAAATAGAAGATGAAAGAACAAGTTCCACTCACCAAATCTAGCTCATTTTTCTTTAATTTCATAACTAAACATCAGCTCATAATGAGCTACACCTCCACTTGATATTATTGAGCCGGCACCACTAGAATTTCAACAACTAAAGCTCAAACCGAAAACAACCAAGGCCCACATGAAACCAGCAAATAGCCCAAAGGACAAGGTGGACCCCAAAGCCAGCAAACCCAAGGTAAGCATAACCCAAACCTTTTCCTACCATGATCATTGGATTTACCACCATCATTGGATAGCTTAAAAATAAAACAAAAAAACTAGAAAATATAACTAATATTGTTCAAAACAAAAATAATGCAAAAATCTAAATGCGTCACATGAGAAGGTTAGGGGCGGAACGCATAAATGCCCTATAATCAACATCAAAATACAAACATGCATATTCGACCTTGCAAGCGATGAAATGGGAGGGAACGTGTGATTTGATTTCAGAAAAATGTATAAAGTCACCTAAATAATACTGCAAATTGCATGCAAATGACGATAGTCGATGTGTAGTGTTTGCAAAAGTCATGCAAGAAGATACAACAATCCCTACAAACAATGAAGCCTTTCACAAACATGCTTAGTGTAGCATACAATGAATGCTAGGACATTTCTACAGTTAATAGTTCATTATCAGGCAACGAGTACGATCAATCCTTTGCAAGCACTGATGAAAGATGTTATGACCCTTCTACCAATATATTTGAAGAAGTTGCAAAAATTGCAAACACATATAAGAAACTATCTAGCAAGTGTACTTTCCCCTGCGAGCAAAAAGCATATGACATGAAGCAAATATAAGCACCTACGAGTCATTGTAGGAGGCTAGCCCTATACATAATAAGCTACCTTTTTTTTTTTTTTTGAAGATTGCAATAGTAGATGCATTAAGGGAAAGAAAACAAGATACAAACTAAAGCAAATGTTCACATTCCTTCTTCAAAAGATAGCCTAGAGAAGAAGGGATGTTTGTAAAAGAAAAACTATCAAAACAAAAATTGTAATCTAAAGCCATAGTAGCACACATATCGGCTACTCTATTACCATTTCTATGTATATGGTTGAAAATTACCTTATTGAAATCGGCCAAGAATAGAAGATTCTCTTCTTTCCGGTTGTAGCTTTGCCACTTCACCTTATTCAAAGAATCTTGAATGAATTTGATAACATTGATGTTATAACCTTCTATTATGAGTCCTTTGCATTCAACCATCCACGGTTGTAGGTATTTCCTGATTGAAATCATAGCTGCTAGCTCAAGATTTGCTATGTCCCAATGAATTTTGTTTTCCCCAAAGGCTAACAATAATGTGCCTTTATCATCTCTAAAGCAACCTCCAATGCCAGCATTATAAGAAGATAGAAGAGCCGCATCAACATTGATCTTAATCCATCCTTGTGGTGGAGGGTGCCAAATAGTTTGAAGCTCCCGAGGGAGATTAGCACCCCAGCTAGCAATGAGAGGATTAGAGGATAGGTAAACCGTGGATAACACATTTGCCACAGTTGCTGAAACCGTATTAGCTTCCTTGCCATGAGCCACCTCATTTCTATTTCCAATTCCAGTACACAGCATTACAATAAAGAATAACAACATTTGGTGCAGTCATAGATAGGCGTTTAAGTTCACTAAGACAATCCTCCATTGAGTTAAAAACTGGAACAAAAATACCCCATTCATGGATCTTCTTCAGCACTTCCCGTAGATGATTACACATAGTAGTTATATGTGACAGATTTTCAACTTCTCCACATCCTCTAACGCACTGATCATCATTACAGATTTTTCTGAATTTCAAGAACTCATTAGTTGGGATAACACCTCTACTTAATCTCCACCAAAACACTTCCACACGAGCCGTCATTTTTAATTTTTTTAACCAGCTATTAAATCCGGAAACTACTTCATAATCTTGCTTACTACTACAGTGAGTTTCATATGCCCTTGCTGTAATGGTTTTGCCAGATAAGGAATGAATTTCCTCCATAAAGTCCTTCAGCATTTCATACTCAATCTTGATTTGTATAATCACAGGAATAAGATCCTCATTAAAATAACAGAGCAATTCCTCCTTCTAAGATCTATTTGACTCGATAAAATGGTTTAGCTTTAAACCCTCCAACCCCAAGCAATCAGCCATGATAGGCTATTCACTGAAACTCTTATCTAATAACCAAACATCATTAACAACATCAATGCTTCTACCATTAGCTACTCTCCACCTCAAGAGAGGTTTCAAATATTTAGCTCCTTCATTTAACACTTTCCAAGCAACAGATGTGTTACTCTTGTATTTAATATTCCAGACATCATCTCCATACTTGGTTGTAACCACTCGTGAAAGTAAAGACTCAGGCTTTTGAATCATCCTCCACGTTAATCTAGCTTTAAGAGGCCCAGCTCTATCAACAGCCGAATGCAAATTCCTCCCACCTTTATCTGTTGATTTGTATAGAGTATTCCAAGATACATAATTCATCCCCTTCTTACCATTACTCTTGTTCCAAATGAAATTTCTGCAGCATTTATCTATCTCCTGAAGAACTTTCTTAGGTATCATTTGTGAGTTGAAACAAAATTTGGAAGAGATAGAAGCGATGTCTTTGCAAGGATAAGTTTTCCTCTCTCTCCTTCTCTCTCTTTACCTCTCTCTCTCTTCCTCTCTCCTTCTCTCTCTCTCCTCCTTTTTCTTCTTTTTCTTCTCTCTCTTTCTCACTCTCTCTCTCTCTCACTCACTCTCTCTTTATCTCTCTTTCTCTCTCACTCACTCTCTCTCTCTCTCTTTCTCTCTCTCTCCTTCTTCTTCTACTCCTCTCTCTCTATCTCCCTTTCTCTCTCTCTCTCTCTCTCTCTCTCTCTCTCTCTCTCTCTCTCTCTCTCTCTCTCTCTCTCTCTCTCTCTCTCTCTCTCTCTCCTTCTTCTTCTTATTCTTCTTGTTCTTCTTCTTCTCTCCCTCTCCCTCTCCCTCTCCCCCTCTCTTTCTCTCTCTCTTTCTCTCTCTCTCTTTCCCTCTCTCACTCTTTCTCTCTCTCCTCCTTCTTCTTCTTTTATTCTTCTTCTTCTTCACCTCTCTCTCTCCCCTTCTCTCTCTCTTTATCTCTCTCTATCTCCCTCTCCTCTCTCTATCTTCCCTCTCTCTCTCTCTCTATGGTGTACTTTGCAGCCTTCGGGACTGCCTTCATATTTGCTTTGGTGCCCCCCACCTCCAGGTTGGTTGAAGTTTAATGTTGACGCTGCTCTGAAACCGTCCAATCTGGCGGGTATTGGTATTGTGGTCCGAAATTTCGAGGGGACGCTGATTGCGGCTGCCGGCATTGGATTTGAGCACTGGGATCCTCTTCAAGCGGAAGTCAGGGCGGCGGCTCTCACACGGGAGGTTTTACAGGACTGGATGTTTGAGGTGGATGGCATAATTATTGAGGGGGATTGCATCAACGCAATTGGATGGCTTCAAAACATGCAAGACCGCAAGTGCAAGGCTCATTATAACTTCGATGGGCCGGACTTCTCGTTTCTGACGAACTTCAAGCAGGTGCTATTCAGGCACATTCCGAGGAACAGTAACCGCCCTGCTGATCTGTGTGCCAATTTTGCGTTTAATGGAAATTTTTTGTACTGGGATGTTAATGCTATCGGTTTCCCTCCAACCCTGTTGTCTTTACTAAGGGTTGATAGCGATAGGCCCTAGGTTTTTTTATGATGTACCTGTTTTATGTTTCTTCTCATTAATGCAAATGCAAGTTCAACTCTAGCTCTATCTCCCCCTCTCTCTCTCTCCATCTCTTTTTCTCTTTTTCTCTCTCTCTCTCTCCTTCTTATTCTTCTTCTTCTTCTCCTCTCTCTCTCTCCACCCTTCTCTCTCTCCCTCTCCTCTCTCTCTACCTTCCCTATCACTCTCTTTTCTCTCTCTCTCTCTCCTTCTTCTTCTACTTTCTCTCTCTCTCCCTCTCTTTCTCTTTATCTCACTCTCTCTCTCTGTCTCTATCTCTCTCTCTTCTCACTCTCCCTCTATCTCTCTCAATCTCCCTATCTACCTATCTATCCTCTCTCTCTCTCTCTCTCTCTCTCTCTCTCTCTCTCTCTCTCTCTCTCTCTCTCTCTCTCTCTCTCAATATCTCTACCCTTTATCTTTT
>CM039726.1:39933839-39946339 GCA_022539455.1 Dendrobium nobile
CTCTCTCTCTCTCTTCTCTCACTCTCTCTCTTCTCTCTCTCTCTCTCTCTCTCTCTCTTTCTTCCTCTTCCTCTCTCTCTCATCTCCCTCTCTCTTCTCTCTCTCTCTCTCTACTCTCTCTTCTTCATCTCTCTCTCTTCTCTCATCTCTCTCTCTCTCTTCTCTCTCTCTCTCTCGTTTCTCTCCCTCTCTCTTTCTCTCCCTCTCTCTCTCCTCACTCCTTTCTCTCACCTTCCTCTCTTTCTCCTTCCTCCTCTCTCTCTCTCCTCTCTCTTCTCTCTCTCTTCTCTCTCTCAGCTCTCTCATCTCTCCTCTCTCTCTCTCCCTTCTTCCCTATTCTTCTTGTTCTTCTTCTTCTCTTCTTTCCTCTTCTATCTCTCTCTCCCTCTCCCTCTCACCTCTCTCTCTCTCTCTCTCTCTCCTCTCTCTCTCTCTCTCTCTCTCTTCCTCTCTTTATCTCTCTCTCTCTCTCTCTCCTTCTCTCTCTCTCTTCTTCTCTTCTTCTTCTTCTTCTTTCTTATCTACTTCCTCACCCTATCTCCTCTCTCTCCTCCTCCTCTCTCTCCTTCTCTCTCTCCTCTCTCTCCCCTCTCCATCTCTCTCTTGTCTCTCTCGTCTCATCTGCTCTCCTCTCTCTTTCTCTCTCTCTCTCTCTCACTCTCCCTTCTCCTTCTTATTATTCTTCTTCTACTCTCTCTCTCTCTCTCCCCTTTCTCTCTCTCTCTCTCTCCTCTCTCTCTCTCTCTCTTCTCTCTCTTCCCCTCCCTCCTCTTTCCTCCTCTCTCTCTCACTCTCTTTTTATCTCTCTCTACCTCTCTATCTATCTATCTCTCTCTCTCCTTCTCCACTCTCTCTCCTCTCTCATCTCCCACCTCTCTCTCTTCCTCCACCTCTCCTCTCTCTCTCTCTCTCTTCCTCTCTCTCTCTCTCTCTCTCACTCTCTCCTCTCTTTCTCTCTCTCTTCTTCTTCTCTTCTTCTTCTCTCTCTCTCTCTTTCTCCTCTCTCTCTCTCTCTCTCTCTTCCTACTCCATCTATTTCTTCTCTCTTCTCTCTCGCTCTCTCTCTCCTCTTTCCCTCTCTCCTCTCTACTCTCCCTCCACTTTCTCCTCTCCTTCTCTCTCTCTCTCACTTTCTCTCTCTCCTCTCTCTCTTCATCTCTCTTTCTCCTCTCCTTTTCTCTCTCTCTATTCTCTTCTTTCCTCCCTCTCTCTCTCTCTCTCTCTCCTCTCTCTCTCTCATCTTTTCTCCTCTTTCTACTTCCTCTCTCTCTCTCTCTCTCTCTCTCCACTCTCTCTTTTCTCTCTCTCTCTCTCTCTCTCTCTCTCTCTCTCTCCTTCTTCTACTTCTCTCTCTCTTTCTTCTACTCTCTCTCTCACTCTACTCTTTCTCTTCTCCACTCTCTCTCTCTCTTCCTCCTCTCATCTCTTCTCCTTTCTCTCTTCTCCCTCTCTCTCTCTTCTCTCCTCTCTCTCTCTTCTCTTCTCTCTCTCTCTCTCCCTCTCTCTCTCTCTCCTTCTCTCCTTTCTCCACTCTCCTCTCACCTCTTCCTCTTCTCTCTTCTTCTTTTCTTCTCTCTCCTCTCTCTCCTCTCTCCTATTCTCTCTCTTCCCTCTCTCGCTCTTGTCGCTCTCCTCTCACTCTCCCCCTCCTCTCCTCTCTCTTTCTCTTCTCCTTCCTTTTTTTCTTCTTCTACCTCTCTCTCTCTCTCTCCTCTTTCTCCTCTATCTCCTCTCCACTCACCTTTCCCTTCTCTCTCTCACTCTCCTTTTCATCTCTCTCTACTCTCTATATCTTCTTCTCTCCTTCTCTCTCCTCTCTCTCTCTCTCTCACTCTCTCTCATCTCTCTCTCTCTCTCTTCTCTTTTCTCTTCTTCTCTTCTCTACTTTCTTCTTCTCTCTCTTCTCTTCTCTCTCTCTCCTTCTCTCTCTTCTCATTCATCTTTCTCTCTCTTCTCTCTTCCATTCTCTCTTCTTCTCTCTCCACTCTCTCTCTCTTTTTCTCTCTATGTCTCATCTATATCTCCCTCTCTCTCTCTCTCTCCTCTCTCTCTCTCTCTCTCTCTTCTCTCTCTCTCTCTATCTCTCTTCTATCCTCATCTCTCTACTCCTCTCTCTCTCTCTCTCTCCTCTCTCTCTCTCTCTCTTCTGCTCTATCTACTCTCCTCTTGCTCTCTCTCTATCCTTCCATCTCTCTCTCCCTCTCCCTCTCTCTCTCCTTCTCTCCTCTCTCCTTCTCTCTCTCTCTCTCTCTTCCTCCTCCTCTCTCTCTCTCTCTCCTCCTCTCTCTTTCTTCTTCTTCTTCTTCTTCTACTTCTTCTTCTCTCTCATCTATCCTATCCTCTTCTTCTTACTCTCTCTCTCCTCTCTTTCATCTCTATTTCTTTCCCTCTCTCTCTCTCCTCTCTCTCTCCCTTTCTTCTTATTATTCTTCTTTTTCTTCTTCTTCTGCTTCCCCCCTCTCTCTCTCTCTGCCTCTCTCTCTATTCTCTCTTTATCTCTCTCTCTCTCTCCCTCTCCCTCTCCCTCCTTTTCTGTCTCTTCCTCTCTCCTCTCTCTCTCCTCCTTTTCTTCTTATTCTTCTCTCTCCTCTCTCCTCTCTCTCTCCTCTCTCTCTTTCTCTCTCTAACTCTCATTCTTCTCTACTCTCTGCCCTCTCTTCTCTTCTCTCTCTCTCTTTTTACTCTCATCTATCTATCACCTCCCTCTCACTCTATCTCACACTCTTTCGCTCTCACTCCTCCTCCCTCTCTCTCTATCCTCACATCTCCTCTTCCTCTCGCCTTCTCTGCCTCACTTTTCTCTTTCTTTTTCATCTCCCTCATCATCTCTCCATATTCTTTCTCTCTACTCCTCTCTCTCTCTCTCTCTCTCTCTCTCTCTCTCTCTCCTCTCTCTCTCTCCTTCTCTCCTTTCTCTTCTATTCTTCATTTCTTCTTATTCTTCTTATCTTTTTCCTTCTTCTCTCTCATCTCTCCTCTCCTCTCTCCCTTCTTCTCTCTCTCTCTCTACTCTCTCCCTCCCCTTTTTATTCTTCTTCTTCTTCTTATTCATCTTCCTCTTCTCTTCTCTCTCCTCTCTCTCTCTCTCTCTCTCTCTATTTCTTTCTCTATCACCTCAATCTATACACCCTCTCTCTCTACTCTCTCTCTTTTATCCTCTCCTTCTCTCCTTTCTTCTCTCTCACTTCTCTCTCTCTCCTTCTATCTCTCTATCTCTCAATCATTCTCCCTCTATCTCTTCATCTCTCTCCTCCTCCTCTCTCCTCTCCTCTCCCTTCTCTCTTCTTATTCTTCATCTTCTACTTCCTCTCTCTCCACTCTCTCTATATTCTCTCTCTCTCTCCTTCTCTCTTCTTCTCTCTCTTTCTCTATCTCCTTCTTCTTCTTCTCTCTCTCTCTCTCTCTCTTCTTCTTCTTCTTCTCTCTCTCTCTTTCTCTCCCTCCCTCTCTTTCCTCTCTCCTTATCTCTCTCTCCCTCCTCTTTTTCCTCCTTTCTCTCTCTCTCTCTCTCTCTCCTCTCTGCTCTCTCTCCTCTCCTCCCTCTCTCTCTCTTTTCTCTCTTTTCGTCTCCTCTCTCCTTCTTCTCTCATCTTCTTCTCCTTTCTTCTTTTCTCTCTTCTTCCTCTCTCTCTTCTCTCTCTCTCCTCTCTCTCTCCTCTCCTCCTTTCTTCTCTCTCTCTCTCTCTACGATCACCTCTTCTCTCTCTCTCTCTCTCTTCTCTTCTCTCTCCTCTCTCTACTCTGCTCTCTCCTCTCTACTCTTTCTCCTTCTCTTCTCTCTCTCTCATCTTCACTCTCTCTCTCTTCTTCTTCCTTCTTCTCCTTCTTTCTTCTTCTTCTTCTATCTTCTCTCTCTCCTCTATCTCCTCTCTCTCCTCCTCTCTATCTCGCTCTCTCTCTACTCCTCCTCTCTCCTCTCCTCTCTCCTCTCTCTCTCTCTTCATCTTCTTTCTCCCTCTCTCTTCTTCTCTCTCTCTCTCTCCCTCCTTTTCCTTCTTACTCTTCTTCTACTCCTCTCTCTCTCTCCCTTTCTCTCTCTCTCTCTCTCTCTCTCTCTCTCTCTCCTCTATTCTCTCTATCTCCTCTCTTCCCACTCTCCCTCTCACTCTCTTTTATCTCTCCTACTCTGATCTATCCTATTCTCTCTCATCTCTACTCTCTCTCTCTCTCCTTCATCCTCTCTCTCTCTCATCTCTCTCTCTTCTTCTTCTCTTCTCTACTCTCTTTCTCTCTCATCTTCTCTCTTTCTACTTACCTTCTTACTATCTCTTTCTCTATTTCCCCATCTTCTTTCTCTCTCTATCTACAACTCTCTTCGCTCTCTCTCTCCTCTCTATCTCCCTCTCTTCCTCTTCCCCATCTCCTTGCTCTCTTCCTCTTCTCAATCGTTCTCTCTCTTCCATGTTCCTCATTCTTGTTCTCTCTCTCTACATCTCTACCTTCCTCTCTCTCCTCTCCCTCTCCACCCTCTTTATCTATACCTTCTCTCTCTCCTTCCTCTTGTCTTCTTTATTCTTTTCTCTCTTCTACTCTCCTCTCTCTCTCCTCTCTCTCTCTCTCTCTTTTTCTTCTCTCTCTCTTATCTCTCACTCTTCTCCCTTTTTGCCCCCCTGGCTTCTGTGAAGCATCTACTGCGGCTCGCGTCGGACCACTGTCCGCTTCTCCTTAAGCTTACGAGATCCTCCTGCGCAATCTGGGACAAGTGGTTCAGTTTTGAGATGTGTGGAGAACCTACCCGGCTACGTGGAAAATTTTTTTGGAAGAACTGTCTAAGCTGGATCATGGGCAACCGATGACTTTTTAAATCGCAAGTGCTCGAGGACTCCTTAAATCCCTGTTCTTTTGGAGCCGTAACCGGTGAAGAGCTGGAGAAAATGAAGGCTAACGCTTGAGAGCGTCCTTGCCGAACTTCAATTACTGGAAAGCTCCCAAGCGGGACTGAATGCGGAGCAGGATACCGAACTCCGAAATAAACGGCATCGGAATTGATTGCCACCCTTTGCCAGAACGGCGACGTGGTGCGCCAGCGTGCTAAGACCCGTGGATGAAGAGGCGACACGAATTCGTTCTTCTTCCATTCTTCCTGCCTCGTGCTTCGGCGCAGGGTGCAACCGATCGTGGAGATTCTGAAAGCTAATGGGGACAAACCTCTGACCAGAACGGTATCCAGGAGGAATTCATGGGTTTTTCACGGCTAAGTGGAGGGATAGACTGGTCTCGCTGGAGGGTGGCCGGACTTCACCAGGAGAGAATGATCCCTGAACACATGAGGGACACCATGGAAGCTGATTGACCGAGCTGGAGATCCAGAAAGCTGTGTTTAGCATGGGAAACAACCGATCGCCGGGCCTGGACGGTATTACCCGCCTCATTCCTTAAATTTTATTGGGCAATCATTAAGAATGATGTCTGGGAGCCATTTTGCATTTTTTTGCTACTAATTCCATGTGTGCTAGCTGGAAAGACACCCTGGTTGTCCTCCTTCCTAAGACTTGGACATTGTACTCCGGCAAAGTTCAGACCCATTAGTTTGTGCCAATCTTTCTACAAGGTAATTGCCAAGATCATTAATTACCCGCTTCACGCCAGCTCTGTGTCATGTTATTAGTAAGGAACAAGGTGCCTTCGTTCCGGAAGATCCATTTCCCGGCCACGGAATGGTGGCACAGGAGATGATGAATAAGTTCCGTTACTCACAACAAAAGGCTGGGTGATGGCCCTTAAATTCGACATGGAACAGCCTATGATAGTATGGCGTGGAGACGCTTCAACTAGTGCTGGCCCGTATGGGATTCCCTCGCCGGTTGAGCAGATGGATAATCCAATGCGTCACCCGTCCTCGTTTCTCCCCTGTGATCAACGGTAGTAGAACTCCTTGGATTCAGGCTATGTGTGGACTTCGACAAGGGTGTCCCCTGTCGCCTTATCTCTTCATTTTGTGCTCCGAGCTGCTCTCCAAAACTTTTCGGCTTCGGGGTGAACAATTGGGGATCCCGATTGTTAGGGGAGCTGAGCGGATCTCCACATCTTTTGTATGCGGACGAATTTCTCGTGTTTGCGGAAGTCCAATAAAACCAACGCTATCTGTATCCGGGGCATCTTCAATGACTACTTGCAATTGGACGGACAGAGTATTAACAAGGAGAAGACAGCCATCCTCTTTAACAAGAGGTGCCCGAAGTGGAAACAGAGGGCGATTGCTAAAATTCTGGGCTACCGGAGAGTTGATTCTCTGGACTACCTTGGGCTCACCTTGGCTCGAGGAGGCTGAAGGCCGCTGACTTCGCCAAAGTTATTAAGAATGCCCATGATAAAACCAACCTTTGGGTAAGAAGCACCTCTCCTACGCGGGTAGAGCTCTTTTAATTCGCACCTCTCTTTTACCTATCCCGGCGTATGTCATGACCCATACGGAGGTGCCTAACAGCATTTTTAACGCAATTGAAAGATTGGGGCGGAGATTTCTGTGGCAGAAAGACTCCAACATAAAGGCATGCATTATGTGGCCTGGAAGGACCTATGTATACCGGGCGATCATGGAGGCCTTGGGTTCCATGATCTGGTGGAGTGGCGCGGTCCCTTACCGCCCGACTGGCCTGGTTGGCCCTGCACGACGAGGATTCCTTGCTCCATAGAGTGATGAGGGAGAAATGGTCGAATTTTCAGCTCGGTGGACAACAGCGAAATAGATCTATCACGTGGAAGTGATCAATGAAGGATGGGCGCCCTTGAAGGTATCCTGCGATGGCAGATTGGGGATGGACAGAACATCCGGTGATACAGGACGCTGATTTTGGACCGCAAACTGGACGGTGGCCTACCTTTGTTGTTTGATGATATGGAGATGCCAAAGTGGAGGGACTACTCAACGATGACCACTGTTGGAATGAGGAGGCGGTTGTGAGGAGCTTTGGCACAGTTTATGGCGCAGCGGATCATGAGCATTGATACGAATGTGAATGAGGGTGTTGACAAGCCCGAACCTACGCAGACTGATTTTGGCACTAAGCTGTCCGCCTTGTGATGAAACAAAGTATGGGTGTCGGAGTACAGTTCGGCTGGATAACAAGTTCCCGGATGCACCCACGGGAGAAGTTTCATTGGTGGAAGGTTGCTCCGGATGCCCTCCCCACAAATCTTGGCTTTTCTCGGAGGGGCTGGCCAGCTCTAATGGAGTGTCCTTGGGGCTGCCCCGCATGGAGAACATTGATCATTGTGTTGCCCCTTGTAGCAAACTTAAGGAGTTTTTCTGCATCCTCGACAAGGGGGCTTCGGGCTGCCTATATTAACTACCCTCGACAGCTGCTTGAGGTGCTGCACGTATTGCTAATGCGAACCCGACCTTGGGACAAATTTACTGCTACAAACAAACCGTCACATCAGTTGTGGAGGGGGGGGCTAAAATGATTTCAAGTGAAGGAGATCTTAGCCGCCCTCCTTCTATCATTGCGGCGACGGTTCTTTCTCGCTGCCTAAACCTACCGGATGCCAATTCTGGAGCAATGGAGTACTTCTCAGCCCGGGTCACTGCCTTCTCATTTGCTTTGGTGCCCCCCACCTCCAGGTTGGTTGAAGTTAAATGTTGACGCTGCTTGAAACCGTCCAACTGGCGGGTATTGGTATTGTGGTCCGAATTTCGAGGGGACTGATTACGCGGCTGCCGGCTTGGTTTTGAACACTGGGATCCCTCCAAGCGGAAGGTCAGGGCGGCGCCCTCACACGGGAGGTTGTTACAGGACTGAATGTATGAGGTGGATGGCATAATTATCGAGGGGATCTTCACAACGCAATTAGATGGCTCCAAAAACTTGCAAGAACCGCAAATGCAAGGCCCACTAACAACTTCGAGGGCCGGACCTCTCGCTTCTGATGAACTTCAAGCAGGTGCTATTCAGGCACATTCCGAGGAACAGTAACCGCCCCTGCTGATCTTTGTGCCAATTTTCATTAATGGAATTTTCTGTATTGGGATGTTAATGCTATCGATTTCCCTCCAACCCTGTTTATTTTACTAAGGGTTGATAGCGATAGGCACTAGGCTTATTTCGTTGTAACGTTTTTATGTTTCTTCCTTTATTTAATGCAAATGCAAGTTCAACTCCTCTCATCTCTCTCTCTCTCACTCTCTCTCTCCTCTTCTTCTCTCTCCTCTCTCTCATTCTTCTTCTCTCTCTCTCTCCTTCTCCTATCTCTTTCTCTCTCCCTCTCCTTCTCCTCTCTCTCTCTCTCCTCTTCTCTCTCTCCTCTCTTCTCCCTCTCTCCTTCTCTCCTTCTTCTCTCTCTCTTCCTCCTCTTCCTCTCCTCTCTCTCTCTCGATCATGCTTCACCTCCATCCCCCTCCTGAGCTCCCCCCCCCCCTCCTCCCGGCCTTGCCCTCCCATCCGGGGGGGGGGGACACCCAACGCCTACCCAAACAGAACAATAAACCCACGTCACATTTGCGTGGGGGGGGGGGGGGGGAAAACGACAAAAAACTACGACAACGCCAACCAAAAACCAACAAAAACAGTCCTGTAAAGGGGGGGGGGGGGGACAAGGGTGAGATACAGAGAGAGAGAGAAGAAGAAGAAGAAGAAGGAGAACAAGAAGATGAAGAAAAAGAGGAAGAAGGAGATAGAGAGAAAGATAGAGTTGAATTTCTGCATTTGCATTCATCTAAACCCCATTACAAAACCAATCAAAACAAAAACCCCTTATCCGGGGCAAAATGACAACTATCATCCTCAATGATACGCAAAAACTCCTAAGGAATACATATATTGTTCCTATCCCCAACATCCCAAACAAAACTATCTTCTATTGCTCTTTGAGCACAAAAATGGGCAGCTATATTATGCTCCCTATAAGTATGAACAAAAAACACCTTATGGAAAGATTTCACCCAGTTAATCTTATGCCCTTCCTCCGGTTGGAGCCTCCATAACTCTTTTTGCTTGCAATGGTGCATAAATTCCATCACACTCGCATTGTCTCCCTCGACGATGACCCCGTCGACCTCGAACATCCAGTCCATGAGGAGTTTATCTATGTAATGCACCGCCATAATCTCAACGTGAGTGCTGACCCAATGTGTAATACTCCATCCCGCCGCCGTTATCAACTTGCACGAACTGTCCCGGATGACAATGCCCACACCACCAGCATTAGTCCTTCGCAAAGCACCATCAACATTAATTTTCAACCAACCTGTAGGGGGGGACACCAAGAAGAAGATTGAAGCAATCCAAAGGATTGATTGGTGAACCGTTGCTCCAAGTTACGCGAAAAGTAACACTGCGTGGTCGAGCCCAGGATCTTAGCGGCCATCATGGTAATCGTGGAAGCATTCTTGCCGTGACGAATAGCATTTCTATTCCCCCAACATAGGTGCACAGCCGCACAGTAGAGAAGAGGCCAGCCAGCCTTAGTCAACAGCCCCCCCTTCAACGCATTCTTGAGTTCATCCAGTGAAGTAAATCTCGGAGTGGGGAACCCCCAAGCCTCCAGCCGTCTCAGAACCACCTCTAATTGCTTGCACTGAGTTGTGACATGGTTCAGGTCTTCGACTTGATTGCATCCAACTGGGCAAAACACATCAGCACACAAACCCCGCCGGTGGAGCCAACCGCACGTGGGGATGAGCTCCATGTAAACACGCCACCAGAAAATACGTTCGCGGAGTCTTAATCCAAGCTTCAGGATGGTGCACACTTGGTCCTCTTCACATTGGAACAAAGAGTCATAGCAGATTGCCGAGATAGACGGGTTCCCCAGGAGATCGTTAGAGTGTTCACCTTATGAAGCAGCGAGCTGAAGTCAGCCTTAGTAAGCCTTCGCATTGCAAATTTGACACCAAGATAGTCCATTTCCTCTACCTTACGGCACCCCGCAAGCTTAGCAAGCCGAGACTTAGTAGATGAGGGCACAAGTCTACTAAACATGATTGCCGATTTGTTCTTATTTATCCGTTGACCCGTCCAGCCACAGTAGTCCTCCAGAATTGTTGAGAATTTCCTTACATTGGCGGTGGTCACACCTGCAAAAAATAAAACATCGTCAGCGTAAAGAAGGTGGGACACGAGAGGTCCCCCCGTCCGGATTTGAACACCCAGCTCCTCGTAGTTTTGATGGAAGTGCAACGAGAGAAGCTCCGAGCACATAATAAATAGGTAGGGAGAGAGCGGGCACCCCTGTCTGAACCCGCAGCCCGCCGTAATCCCCTCCGTAAGAGTCCCATTGACCAGAATAGAGAACCGAGGTGTGGTCACACAGTTCAGCACCCAAGTGCGAAATTTCAGGGGGAAACCCATCTTCATGAGCACCAACTCCAGAGTTCTCCAGCTCATTTTGTCGTAGGCCTGCTCCATATCCGCCTTCATAGCCATCCAGCCCCTAGTGGATTTGGACACTCTGAATTTATTCACAATTTCTTGCCCCAGAAGGCTATGATCGGAAATCGATCGACCATGCACAAACGCCGCTTGTTCTTCAGAAATCAGATTGGGCAGGATGCATTTGATACGGGCAACAAGAATCTTTGCAATAATCTTATAGATGGTTTGGCATAAGCTGATTGGTCGGAATTTAGACGGATGGTTCGGCTTATCCACCTTCGGTAACAGGACAACAATTGTTTCCTTCCAATTCGGTTCCATTTGTCCAGAAGAAAAAAATTCCCAACACGCCAACGTAATTTGCTCACCAACAATGTCCCAGAAGGCCTTAAGAAAAGATACCGTTACGTCGTCCCTACCAGGCGCACAGTTCGGCCCCATTGATTTGATAGCCAGCCAGATTTCCTCCTACGTAATCTCCCTGTCAAGGTGCCCAGCAAACTATTCCATGCTCGCCAACCGGGAATCCAAAGAGGGCCATCCCGTCTCAACAATAGGTGTGTTGTTCCACTTTTGTGCAAAGAAATCATGAACTACCCGCAAGATGTCTGTTTGCTCCGTAGCGATCTGTCCGTCCGGAGATTGCAGCTGCTCAATTTGGTTGGATTGTCGTCTTGCGGAGGCCATGGAATGAAAGAACCAGGTATTCCCATCCCCCTCTTCAATCCACCTCACCTTGGCGCGTTGCCCCCACCACATCGTAATTCTAGCCAACGTAGCCTTAAGTAACTGCACCTTATATCTCAAAGTTTCTGATTGGATCTCAGAGATTCTGGTCGGGGAGCATTCGAGCTCCTGGAGGATCCTAATTTCCCCGTCAAGATCATCCTTCAGCTGGTTTAACATCTTTATCTTGTTCCTGCTCCAGAAGAACAGCGCCCTTAATGATCGTTTACATTTCCTCTACAATTTAGTTGCCTCCGATCCCGTATCATTCACCTTCCACTTCTCAGAAACAATTTGCCAAGCTTTAGGAAAAGTCGCCCACACATCTTCAAACTTGATCCACTGCGAGTGCTTTCTATTGCCATCCTCCTGAACGGAGCACAGAATGGGGCAGTGGTCCGATGCGATTCTAGTTAAGTGAAACACCTTCAGACCCTGGAACATGTCCAGCAAAGCCGAGCTAACCAAGAACCTATCCAGCCGGCAGTAAATCCTGCTCCTTGCATCTTTATTGTTAGACCAAGTGTAGGCCGGACCAGTGAACCCCGGATCTATCAGATCGTTTGCCGCCATAAAATCACCCATTTCACTCACCGCTTGTGAATAAAAGAACGGTCTACCACCCTTCTTTTCCCCAGGCGCCAAAATACAGTTGAAATCTCCCCCAACCACCAATGGGACATCCGCAGTATGATGGCGGGAGATATCCTCCCAGAGTTGTCTCCGGACATATCTGTCATTGTTCGCATAGACCAAAGCAATCTCCCACCCAACCGTGTTCGACTTGTTCATAGTCCCCATGATACACTGGTTCGACTGGAAGAGCACTTGGAACGAGCCAATCGCCCCCTTCCAAAGCACGAGAATACCCCCGGCTCTGCCCACCAACGGTTGGTAGCAAAAGTCCCATTGCCTACCCACCAACCTATCGATGTCCTGTCTAGTAATGGTTTCCATCTTTGTCTCAAACAAGCCAATGAAGCTGACTCCTCGTTCCCCCACCAGGTGCCGTAAGACATTACCCGTCTCCTTCTTACGGGCACCTCTACAATTCCAGCAGAGAAGACTAAACATTATCCACCAAAGGCGAAGCGTCCCCTCCGCAAAAGACCTCTATAAACACCTCTTGCCATTCCTCCGCGAAATCACCTTCGATCCTTCCATTGGACGACCGGTCCATGACATTTAGAGCATGTGCCCTGGATGGAGAAACCGCCAGCCTCTTTTGGTCATTAATCCGTCTGACTCCAGGCAGCTTCTGGAGTGGGCCATAAAGTTCTTTCGTGCGTTTGTCTTTCGCATCCCTGGCCTTCCCATTCTTTGTCTTAAGAGGGTTGAACCTAAGAATCTCAACACCCGTGGGGCTAGCGTTTGAGCTGGGGAGGCCGAGCTTTCCCGACGAGTCTTCCGAGTAGCAATCGGTCTACTCACCACACCAAGTGTAAGAACAGCATCCCCAGG
>CM039726.1:39951339-39953839 GCA_022539455.1 Dendrobium nobile
GAGCTGAATATCTGCATTTGCATTAATAAGGAAGTAAAAAACTAGTTACAATAAGAACTCAAGTAACTATCTATACCCTATCTCTATCCTCTCTTAACAAAGACAAAAGTGTTGAAGGGAGCTCATCATTATTCACATCATAAAATGAAAAATTACCAAAAAGTGCTAAGTGAGCACAGAAATCTACAGGCCTATTGCTGTCACGTGGTATATACTGAAACAAAACCTGTTTAAACTCCATGAGAAATGAGAGGTCCGGACCCTCCTTCATGAAATGAACCTTGCTCCGCCTATCATTCAATTGCTGAAGCCATTGAATTGCAGTAATACAATCACCCTCAATAATAATCCCATCCAGATCAAACATCCAATTCTCAATCAGATCACGAATAGCCACCAACCCATGAGTAGAAATAGACCTTCCTGGAAAAAAAGCCCCCTGTTCTTCACTGATAATACTACCCAAGATCGGTTTAAGCAGATTAATCAACACCTTCGCAACCACCTTATAAAATGATTGACAAAGACTGATTGGCCTAAACTTTGAAGGCATATTGGCATGATCATTCTAGGGAATAAGAACACCCAACTTGTTCTTCCAACTTTCACACATAGAATTAGTGGTAAAAAAATGAAGAATAGTACGGGTAACATCAACTTTGATTATTTCCTAGTAAAATTTAAAAAGGAAGAAGTGATACTATCGATACTAGGTGCACGGTTGTTCCCCAAGCCAAAAACTGCATTACGAACTTCCAATTCCGTAACCTCCGCCTCCAGCATAGTGTTCAAATCATCCGAGACCATATCACAGTTCAAAAAATTCGGCCAATCACTCATAGAAACTTGCCGCTCCTTCCACTTCAACATAAAGAACCTCTAGAATTCATCCTGAATAAGATTCTGATCAGAAATCACATCCCCATTGGCATTTTGAATTTCCACAATTTTGTTCCCCCTTCTACGAGCAGAAGCATTCGAATGGAAGAAGTGAGAATTGGCATCTCCCTCTTCAATCCATTTATCTCCGCTCTCTGTCTCCACCAAGTAGCCAGACGAGACAAAGTCACATTCAGTTCAATAATCTTTCGTCGCAGCTCCTATTGATGGTCATCAGACAACCCAGCCTCAGAACACTCCAGCAATTGAAGTTCTTCAATCCGACCCTCCAGCAAAGTTTTCAACTCTCCCAGCTCCTTTAAATGGTTACGACTCCAAAAAAATAATGCCTTAAGCGTCCTAGAGCATTTGCAATTCAACACTTCATCATGTCTTCCACAATCCTGTTTAGTCCAGTTCTTCCAAACCAGCTTCCACGTGATCGGATACGTCATCCATATATCTTCAAACCTCCGCCATCTGCTTCCAAAGTTCGAAGTAGAGGGAGCCAAATTAAGCAGTAACGGGCAGTGATCAGAAACAATTCGAAGAAGGTGCTTAACTGTAACCAACGGTGCCAGCCTCAGCCCTTCCGAATTCATCAAAACCCTGTCTAGCCTCACCCAGATTTTACTATTACCATTCTTATTATTAGACCAAGTATACTTTGGTCCAAGAAACCCCAGATCATGCAGATCATTATCCACCATGAAAGCAGCCATTTCCCTCGCTCCAGTCGCATAACCAAATCTTCTACCACCTTTTTTCTCACTTTGATCTAAACAACAATTAAAATCCCCACCAATTATCACAGGAAGATCCGTACTAATAATCGGACCAATAGAATTCCATAACAGCCGACAGGTGTGATAATTTTGATTGGCATAAACAATGCCAACAAGCCACCTCTGCCGATTGGGTAACATCAAATGGCCAGCCACTGCCTGATCCATTGTAAAACAAACTTCAAACTGTGTAACATCCCTTCTCCACAAAGCAAGCAAACCCCCCGATTTACCCACAGCAGGAAAATGGAAGAACTCCCAATTACCGCTAATGAGTCTGTCAACCTCACTTCTGCTAATGTCCTCAATCATTGTTTCCACCAACCCAACAAAATAGACCACATTGCCGCCAATGAGGCTACGCAGGTAGTAACCCGTCTTCTTCTTGCGGGCACCCCTGCAATTCCAAAAAATAATATAAGACATTAATTAACCAATGGGGAAGCGTCCCCGCCGCCAAAAACCACTTCATCCTCCTTTTTCCTCTTCCTTGGGAGTTCATCCATTGGTCTCAGCTGACTCAACTCCTTCCCAGACATAGAGCTACTTGCCTTAAACAAAGGGCCTCTGATACCTACCGTAAATGGCAGAGGCTTCTTAAAGCCCATCTTAATTTGTTTGTGAGTCAGCTTTATATGCATTTGGGGCTCCTTCACTTTACTCAAATCCACCTGCTTGGGGATAGTCGCCTTTTGAGTATTATAATTATTTCCATTGCTCCTAACCTGAGGATGAACATTCCTCCGTCTACGTGGAGGAACCTGGATCCAAGGTCCCAACTGATCATCATCATCCTCTTGCGAGCTTCCATCCCTTTCCGGGTTCCCATCTCTTTT
>CM039726.1:39963839-39966339 GCA_022539455.1 Dendrobium nobile
CAACTTGGATTCCAAGCTCCTCCCCCCTCTGCCTAAAGGCCTTTGTAAGTAGCTCGGAACAAAGAATAAATAAATAGGGCGACAAAGGGCAGCCTTGGCGAAAACCACTTTCCGCCATGATCCACTCCGTCCTCTGGCCATTGATCAAAATCGTAAATTTAGGCCGAGCGATGCATTGCGTGATCCAGTGGGTGAACTTAGCGCTAAAGCCCATGCATATCATCACCTTCTCCAGAGTTTCCCAAGCCACACAGTCGTAGGCTTGTTCCATATCAACTTTCAAAGCCATAAGACCGGAATTTTGAGTAGAGACTTTGAATTTGCCCATCACCTCCTGGGCAATCAATCTGTGGCTCGTAATACTTCTGCCCGGCACAAACGCCGCCTACTCTTCCCCTATAATACTGCTGAGCACAGGCTTCAACCGGTTGATCAGCAACTTGGCCACCACCTTATAAAAGCTTTGACACAGGCTAATTGGACGAAACTTGGCCGGCTGATTGGCGTTGACCGTTTTAGGGATGAGCACAACCAAAGTTTCCTTCCAACTCTCACACATAGTATTAGTACAAAAAAATGGATGATGGCACGAGTGACATCACCCTTGATAATTTCCCAGTAAAATTTTAAAAAGGAAGCAGTAATACCGTCGGACCCCGGGGAGCGGTTGTTACCAAGGCTGAACACCGCCTTCTGAACCTCCATCTCCGTGACGTCAGTTTCCAGCACATCACTGAAATGAGAGGGGATTTTGTCCGCCTCACAAAAGTCTGGCCAATCGTGTAGGCTCACCTGCCTCTCCTTCCACTTCCTCAGGAAGAAGCTCCAGAACTCATCCCGAATGAGTTTCGGGTCACTGATAATCTCCCCATTTCTGTCAGTGATTTCCCTAATAGTGTTACTGTGACGATGAGCAGAAGCGTTAGAGTGAAAGAAGTGGGAATTGGCATCCCCTTCCTCAATCCACCTCGTCTTCGCCCGCTGTCTCCACCACGTGGCAAGCCTTGCCAACGTGGCGATCAGCTCCCCCGCAACACGCCGAAGCTCACCATCCTGTTCCGCTGTCAGACCATCCGACGAGCACTCAGCCTCCTGCAACCATGCAATACGGGCTTCCAGCGAGGACTTAAGCTCCCCTAACTCCTTGAGGCGATTGCGGCTCCAGTAGAACAGCGCCCTCAGCGTCCTCGAGCTTTTATGAATCAGGATGTCCTCCGGGCTACCAAAATCCGGCTTAGACCAGTTTTTCCACACCAATTTCCAGGTAGCCGGGTAGGTTAGCCAAATGTCCTCAAAGCGCAGCCATTTGGACCCCCTATCGTGAGCAGTAGACTCCAGTGACACCAACAGCAGACAGTGGTCTGAGGCAATGCGGATAAGGTGCTTGACAGAAGCCAGCGGAGCCAGACGCAGTCCCTCCGAGTTCATCAAGACACGATCCAATTGCACCCAGATTTTACTACTTCCACTCTTGTTGTTAAACCACATAAATTTGGGTCCCGAGAACCCCAGGTCATGGAGATCGTTATCATTCATAAAATTCGCCATTTCTTGCGCCCCAGCCGAGTAAGTAAAGCGCCTGCCACCCTTCTTCTCCTCTTGAGCCAGACAACAGTTGAAGTCCCCTCCCACAAGGACCGGGTCTTCAGAGTTAATCAGCGAGCCAATATCGTTCCAGAGAGCCCGCCGGGAGTGGTAATCCTTATTGGCATACACAACAGCAACCAACCACTTTTGACAGTTAGGGAGGGTAAGCCACCCAATAAGCACCTGATTCGACGTCGAGCAAGCATCAAATTGAACAACATCCCATTTCCATATCGCAAGCAGTCCCCCCGAACGACCATTGGCCGGAACATGGAGAAATTCCCAGTTTTTCCCAATAATCCTGTCCACATCGGATCTAGTGACTTCCTCAATCATAGTTTCAATCAACCCAACAAAATAAACCTCATTATTACTAACGAGGCTTCGCAGGTAGTAGCCCGTTTGCTTCTTACGGGCTCCCCTGCAATTCCAGAAGAGGGCCGTGGACATTAATTAACCGAAGGGGAAGCGTCCCCGCCGCAATCCGTGTCCCCCACCTCCTTTTTCCTCTTCCATGGAAGCTCCACCAGAGAATTGAATAGGCTCAGCTCCTTATCGAACGAGAACCTATTCACCGTGGGATTATCCGATCGTATTCCAACCGTAAAAGGAAGCGGTTTCTTAAATCCCATTCGTTTCTGCACTTGAGTAGGCCGCACCTTACTCAGAGGAAGGCTCACCTTACTCAGATCAACTTGCCAAGTAGCAATAGCCTTAGCCTTGGGGAAACTGCTATGGCCAGCCGTGCCCGGGGCATGGGAGGACCTCCTACACCTAGGAGGGACTTGAATCCAAGGTCCAATCGCCTCCTCATCATCACAGGTTCCCCCACAAGGATCCAGTCCCGCACTAGACGAAGCCGGGGGGGGCACCCCTTGCCCACTGCTACCCGAGCTACCACTAGTCGGGGGAG
>CM039726.1:39971339-40026339 GCA_022539455.1 Dendrobium nobile
TGTTACACGGAATAGCCCCCTTAAGAACTCTCCACCAGAAAAAATACTCTCGGGGGTGGAGCTTAAGCCTTTCGAACCAGAGAAATTTAAAATCATTCCCCCAACCATCATAGCCCCGTAAGCCATGGCTGCCACCGAGGAGCTAGCTTGGGAGTAGCAAAGATTCGGGCTGTCATCCCCCGATCCACACAAGGTAGGAATATCAATAATTCTTTCAGCCATTATCGTCCCAAAGGTCTCCTCAACCTTTTCCACATCCCATTTGAGGTTCCGGTCCAATAACTGTCCCACCCTACCTTCCTCAAGCGCCCCAACATCAACAAAGGTTGGCCAGCGAGCAATACACCGGTCCAGAATCCAGGTGTCACGAAGCACACTGATCTCCTGTCCGTTACCAATTTCCCACCTTATAATCGGTCTAAGGGCATTCGCACCATCCTGCATTACACGCCAAGCCGTAGAAACAACACCACCATGAGGCCGCTTCCACAAGTCACGGCCATATTTAGCCGTAAGAAGCCTGTGCAGCAAAGACTCAGGATCATTGAGAAAGTTCCACGCCACTCTTGCACGCAGAGCACTCTGCCATCTGCAAAGATCACGAAAGCCCAACCCTCCCTGCGCCTTAGGCCGGCAGAGCTCCTCCCAGGCAATATAGTGCATACCTCGGGTACCCGGCTCCTTCTGCCATAAAAACGTCCGTGCAATTTTCTCCACATCATGAAGCACCCCATGCGGAACAATGGTGTGCGTGATTAAGAACATAGGAGTGGCAAGAAGGGAAGTTTTAATAAGCAGAGCACGACCGGCCTGCGAAAGTAACTTTGAACCCCACAAGTTCGTTTTGTCCTGAGTACTCTTGATAAGGCCCCCAAAATCCTCCCTCTTAGGCCTTCGCTGCACCATCGGAATACCCAGATAATCAAAAGAGCTTACTTTCCTATATCCCACCAGTTTGGCCATCGCCCTTTGTCTCCAACTTGGGCATTTTTTATTAAACATCACAGCCGATTTCCCACAATTGATGCGTTGCCCCGTCCAACTACAATAAGTCTCCAGGAGCTTTAGGATCCGTTTGGCATTGCAACGGGACGCCTGAGCAAAGATCAGAATATCGTCGGCGTATAGGAGGTGAGACACCGGCTCAGAATTTCGGGCAATTTGAATCCCGAGGTCCGCACCCCACTGTCTGTGTGATGCCCCAAGATCTAACTTGGAAAGAATGTCAATCAATTTCTCAAACAATTTACCAGAGTTATCTAAAACCTTCAATTAAACAGTCTATCAAACATCTATAAAATTTAAAAAATCAATATACAAGTCGATTCAAACTCAAAAGATCATGTACAATACTCAGGAACTACACTACTATCACCAGTTCTGAAATCTATCCTGAGTACAAAAGAATCACTATCAATCAAAAGACAAAAACCTGAAGATCTGGATCAATTCCTATCTTCTGCTCCCTTGCCCTGACCTGAAAATTCAACCACATATAATGAGCTTTACAAAGCCCAGCAGGTCACCTAATACCTATAACTAAAATCAAAGCACGGCTATGCTATCAATATGCATGTCAGTCAATCACAGTCAATCAAATCTATTTCAGTCAATGGTCAATGAATCTATGCAATATAGAAATCCATAGTCAATAAAACCAGTCAATGCAGCAGCAAGCAAATCAATAAATCAAGCTCGATCAATTCACGTCAATCTCGAAGAAATCCGTACACAGAAGAAAATCAGTCAATCCGTCAAATCAATCAAATCGTCGAATCAATCAATTCGTTAAATCAATCAATCAAATCAAACCAAAGCAAAATCTACCATTACGTCGATAAAATCAATCGGAAAAGCGATAAAAATCTATATGCGAGATCGATAAATCCATAAGCAGTAGTAACAATGAATAAATCAATGAATCTATAGGCAACAGTGTCAATGATTATATACTATTCATGTTCATGCTATCAATGCAATATCTATATCCATCCATTTCTATATCAATGCTCAATGTCGATGCACAGTAATCAATCAGTGAAATCAATGAAATCGTACGATCTAGTAAATCCAATCAAAGTCGATAAAGTAGGAATCTATAAAACAATGAATCTATAAATCAATACAGTAAACATGCAATTCAATACTATATACTGGACAAGTAAAATCAACTGGTCATGTTGCTGTTGTAGAATCCGTTGCTGTTGTAGTACGTTGGTCTATCAATAAGAGTCGTCACTCTTTTTGCCCGTCGGCCGCCCGTCGGCATATAAAACTCCTTATAACTCCCAATCGTTATATCAATGATCAATGGTTTAAAGGAAAGCCCGTCGGCCCACCATCCTGTACAGGTCAATATCAATCTTCACCAACGTTCAACCAGGTTCCACTTGGGTTCCAGTATCAATAGTCAATCAATAATCAGTTCAATAATAAATCCATAATCGATGCAATAATCAATATTAAATCAATCCAATACAATCATATCAATAGTCATACACATATCAATTCAATCTATCAATTCCAGAAAATTCGGAAATCATACGAAAATCGGGCAGCGTAACGGTAGTCGGTCAAATTTACACAAAAATCCTGCAAAAAGACATGATTTCCAAATTCTACCAAATTACAATAGAATATCTATAACATCAATGCAAGACTATTATTCTATAGAAATCAAATCAAATCAAGTCCTGATATTTTTCTATTCGATTAAAATCGCGTAGAATCAATTCCGACCGGTAAAATCGTCGCAGAAAATACTCAAATCGTGTGTAATAATCATATCTATAACATACCAAAAGTTGTGCGGTGAAAGTCGTGTCAAATCAAAATCACGTCGAAAATTCGACTACAAAAACACAAAACGGATCACAACTCGGTCAAAACTCAATATCTTTGAAAACAGAAATAGGGTTCGGAGTCCTTACCACGAGATCTTCACTTTTCCCAATAGCGGCGTCAGACGAAAAGCGCTCTGCGGCCTCCAAAACCAAGTTTCCTCTTTTTCCTTTTCTCTTTCTCTCTCCTCAAAACAGATATTTTGTTTTAAAATGATTTTCTCTCTCATCAAAACGAGCTGATTTTCATATATCATAAAGCAGATCGGCCCGGCCGATCGCCAAATCGTCCCGGGACGATCAGACCAAAAAAATCGTCCTGGACGGTTCCCAGGACTATTCTCAGGCCGATATTTTCTACAGTGCAGATCGGCCTGGACAATCCCACTATCGTCCCGGACGATCCTGAGAGGAAAATCCAAATCAGAGAGGAACAGTAAGGGAACGAGGTCTCACAGTCTGAATCCCTTGGAGAGCAATTCAGAACATAGGATGAAAAGATAAGGTGACAAGGGGCAGCCTTGTCAGAACCCACTCTCCGCCCTTATCCAATCCGTTCTCTGCCCATTGATAAGTAACGCAAACTTGGGCCAGGTAACACATTGGATAATCCAATGAATAAACTTCTCGCTGAATCCCATAAGTCTCATGACCTTATCCAGAGTGCTCCAAGCCATGCAGTCGTACGCTTGCTCCATATCAACCTTTAGAGCCATCAATCCCGATTTTTGGGACGAATGCTTGAGTTTTTCCATCACCTCCTGGGCAATCAAACAGTGATTCGTGATGCTCCGGCCAGGGACAAACGCCCCCTGCTCCTCGCCCACAATGCTACTCAGCACCGGCTTCAACCGGTTAATCAGAACTTTAGCCACCACCTTGTAGAAGCTCTGACATAGGCTAATTGGTCGGAATTTACACGGCTGATTCGCATTAGCAAGTTTCGGGATAAGGACAACCATTGTTTCCTTCCAGTTCTCACACATAGAATTAGTACAAAAGAAATGGGAGATGGCCCGAGAGACATCTCCCTTAATGATTTCCCAATAAAATTTCAAAAAGGAAGCATTGATACCGTCAGTGCCAGGAGAGCGGTTGTTACCAAGGCTGAAAACTGCCTGCTGAATTTCCAGATCCGTCACCTCCGCGTCCAGCATGGTTTGAAAATGAGCAGGAACTCTGTCTTCATCATTGAAAACCGGCCAATCTTCTAACCTCACCTGCCTATCTCTCCATTTCAGCGAAAAAAAATTCCAGAATTCGTCATGGATAAGCTGCGGCTCCAGGATCCGTTCCCCATTGCTGTCAGATAGCTCCTTAATAGTGTTCCCGCGCCTGCGAGCAGAAGCATTAGTATGAAAGAAATGGGAGTTAGCATCTCCCTCTTCAATCCATTTGGTCTTAGCGCGCTGTCTCCACCACGTAGTCAGACGGGCTAGCATGGTGATCAGCTCCCCAGCCAAACGACGGAGCTCAGCATCTTGTTCGGCCGTCAGACCATCCAGCGAGCCCTCTGCAATCTGCAGCGTCTCAATGCGGGCTTCCAACGAAGATTTCAGCTCCCCTAGCTCCTTCAGACGATTCCGACTCCAGTGGTATAGAGCCCGCAGCGTTCTGGAGCATTTACGATTCAGAATAGCATCCGGTTGCCCATAATCCGATTTGTTCCAATTCTTCCACACCAGCTTCCAGGTAGCTGGATACGTCATCCAGATGTCTTCAAACCGCAGCCATTTGGATCCCTTAGAGCGAGAGGCCGACTCCAGGGTCACCAACAATGGGCAGTGGTCCGAAGCAATTCGGACGAGATGTCGGACATTAGCCAACGGGGCACGCCGCAAGCCTTCAGAGTTCATCAGGACACGATCAAGTCTAACCCAAATTTTGCTACTGCCACTTTTGTTATTAGACCACGTAAAAGTGGGTCCAGAGAATCCTAGATCATGGAGATCATTGGCACTCATAAATTCCACCATTTCTTGAGCACCAGCCGAATAGGAAAACCGCCGGCCACCCTTCTTCTCCTCTTGCGCCAAGCAGCAGTTGAAATCCCCTCCCACAATAACTGGGAGGTCCGAAGTAATCAAACCGCCAATGTCATTCCACAATATCCTTCTAGAGTGGTAATCCTTGCTGGCGTACACAACAGCAACCAACCACCGATCCAGGTTAGGGAGAACAAGCCACCCAATCAGAGCCTGGTTCGTAGCCAAGCAAACGTCAAACTGAGCACAATCCCGTCTCCAAAGGGCAAGAATACCCCCCGAGCGACCATTAGCCGGGAAGTGAAAGTAATCCCAATTCCTCCCAATAATTCTATCCACATCAGTACGATTGACCTCTTCAATCATAGTTTCAGTCAGTCCAACAAAGTACACCTCGTTATTACTAACAAGGCTGCGCAGGTAGTAGCCCGTCTGTTTCTTACGGGCCCCCCTGCAGTTCCAAAAAAGGGCCGTGGTCATTGGTTAACCAAAGGGGAAGCGTCCCCGCCGCTGACCGTGCCACCCTCCTCTTTCTTACGCTTTCGAGGGATCTCAACTGACGTATCAAGGAAGCTCAATTCCTTGCCAAAGGAGAACCGGTTGACCATCGGGGTCTCCCGCCTAATTCCAGCTGTAAAAGGGAGGGGTTTCTTGAATCCCATACGTTTCTGCACTTGGGTAGGCCGCACCTTGCTCTGTGGCACACCCACCTTGCTCAGGTCAACTTGCTTCGGAGCGATCCCTTTCCCCTTTGAGTTACTACTAGGCTGTTGGTGGAATTTTGGAAAATCATGTTTTGAAAAATATTAGTTTTCTTTGGGAATTTTAATATTGAGATTGAGTTCTAATTCTAAGGTCGAATCAACTCGTTAGAAAGAATATATCACCCCGAAGGATGAAAATAAAATTTCATAACGGTGTTCAGACTTAGAATTATGTAAACTCATCTTGAATATTATGATTGGGTTCTAAAGAGAATTTCATATGGCCCCGAGAGAACAAAATAAAGTTCAACTAAATACCCAATTATAATATTTAAGAATTATGATCATCGCGTTTACATCCGAAGCCTTATCGAAGAAGGATGTATCTCCCCGAAGGGAAATAACACCATTCTACGATAATTCTTCTAACGCAACGACGACGATCATTTTAACTTTTCCCAAAGAAATCTAGTAAAGTTTTTTTTTAAAATTGATTTTAAAATCAGGTGTGTGGGGTTCCAAATCTCCTACGAGCGCAAGCCCTCGTAGTTAATTACATCATAGGGAGGCAAAGTCCCCTACGAAAACTCTCGATTAGAATAAGAATGAAATTTTGTTAGATTTTCTAGGAGTGATATCAAAGCATGAATAGAATTATTGAAAACTCAAAAGGGAATGGATCAAGATTGAGCACTTATTAACAGATTCGAGGGAAGAGAGGTAAAGGACACTTTGAGATTCCAGAACCATCCGGAAGTGTCCCAACTTAATCTAAGTGTTAGGCTATGTTTTAGGATTGAAATGAAGATTTAATTAGAGTTGAGCATTTTATTAGAATTTTGAGATTATATTCCCGAAATTTGGGGTCTTATAATCAAAAATATGCCCCGAATCCTAGATCTAATTTGGACACTGGACCACAGTCGTCCGAACCTAACTAATGCAGTGCAAGGTCTGGACTTACCCCGGCCTGGATTGGGGAGCCAGCTAACCACCTAGTCGATTTAAAAGAGATGAGTCTGGTCTTTTATGCAGGAGTGGTAAAGATGTTGTAATTAAAGTTTTAGAGAATTGGGACCGATATCTAGAGATTTTCCTAATTGGCCCCTTTGACTTATGTTGGGTGCTAAAAATGCTAAACTGATGCAATTAAAATTTTGACTCTTTTAGTTTGTATCTAATGCAATGCATGCTGGTTAACAACTTCCAATCAAATATGCTTAAAATTTTAAAAAACAGGCTTAGAAAATAATTTTTTTAAAAGACTGGACTTCCTCAGGTCCGGCACCTCGTCCTCATAGGTCAGACTATCCGGACTCTACCCGCAGGCGGGGAAGGGTCTAAAGCAAGGAGAGAGTAATACAGAAATATGCATGCGACCCCGGGGTCGATCCCCGGCTAATTCCCTAGATTCGTTATCTTTCTATGTTATTTAGACTCACTAAAATTTTAAACTTTAAGATTATAAGTATAAGAATTTTCACACCCTCACGAGTCTCACGTATCCAGGCAAAAAAATAAAAGCGGCATGCAATCGCAAAAAAAAACTAAGAAAAGCAAGTAATCCTAAAGGCAATCAATTCATCACATCAAATATAAATTAATTAATAAATATCCATAGGCAGAATTGCCTTGCTTATTACAAACCAGGGTCTTGCAGAAAATAAAGTGGCCGGGCACCACTGACAACAACCCGAATTTCAAGACTAATAATGACGCAAGGTATTTTGAGTGGGATACTCTCAATCTTCAAATCTTCAAATCTTCAATCTTGTTCTTCTTTGGACTCCTTTTCTTCAGTCTTCTTGGATTCTTCGTGGTGGATTACCCAAATGGATAAGAGGACACTTTCCTTTAAGGGGGAAGGCCACTCTTTCCTCTTTGGGTAAGGAAGAAGTATGATCTAAATTTGGATTTCCAAATGGAAAAAGAATATTCCCCAAAGGGGTATCCTTTCCTCTTTGGAATCCAAGCTTTGGATCTATGTATCCCAACTCAAAATCAACTTTCACAACACTTGACACTTACACAAATTATATTGATATCAAAATAAAAATCTAGACTCACCTGCAGGGTTATCCTAAGCAATTGATATATAAAAAGCAGTTATTCCCAAGCAGTTGTATATGAGCAGAAAAGAAAGTAAACACACTGGCCACGCTCTTTTTATTATTTGGGGGCTTTAGCAGCTGAAGCACCTGTGCAAAGAGTTTATAATATTTATGCATTTTTTATGATTTGCCCCCTTTTTATATTGCCCCGCATGAGCGTGGCCACCTGCAGAAAATTGTGTCAACATCCAGATCGTACCTAACCTATGGGTATTCTAATCGCCAAACACATCAATCCATCCACAGAGTACAAAAAAAAGTAAGCAGACACAGCAAAGCAATTTCATCCACAACATGCAGTAAAAACTACGAAAAATCCGGCACACAGCAGTAAAGTAAACACCGGCCTAACCTAGATCTAGAGTTGGTTGTCCTAGCACAGCATCTAAAGTGTGTGTGAAAGGTAGTGTGGCAGGGGTATATCCTAAGTTGGATGGTTAATCAAAGTTGTTTAAAATTCTGAGTTTGTTAAGGCTTAATAGGGGGGATTTCAATTAAAGTTTAAGTATTAATAGAATAAGAATTTTAATTAAATGTATTTTAGAAGTTAATTGATTACTACCTTTGTTTCACACCGAGACCGTGAAGTTAATTTCACCTTCCTTGGGGCTAAGCTAATAGCCTCGTAGGCCTGGGTTACCCAGTAGTAATCGAGGTTGATTAAGTTACTTTAAGTTTGTTGTAATTAAGAGACATGAATTAATATCAGAAAGGGTTTCTTGCTAATTTTTAATGGGTTGGTTGAAAATTTTATTAACCTATTGGGAGAATTTTGGGATCTAAGGGGATTAATAAATTGTTAAAGATATCCGGATATGCTAACTAAGGGGTCAAAATTTGACTTTTCAAATTAGAGCTAATATTAGGGGTTTCAGATTTTTAACAAAAACTAGACCTAATTGTGAGTTGTTAGACATGTAGAAGGTTCAAATTGGAGTTTTCTACGAAAAGTTATGATTTTTAGAAGTTTTGACCTATTTTGATCTAAGGTTGACCAAAAATGTTGACCTTTTGACTTTGACCAGATTTTGGGGGTTTGACATTTTTAGAAAATACTAGATTTTAATTAGAGTCATTAGTCACTGAGTTTGATTGATTTGGATTTTTTCACAATTAGTAATGAATTTTGGAAGTTTGAGGTATTTATAGGAATTATTTCAATTAAGGGCCCTTTTAATGATTTTACTCCAAATGATTTCCTAACTTCTTGAAAATATCTCCAAAGGTCAGGAATGACCTAAGGAGTGACTCCCAAGTGTTTGGGAAATTTTTTGGGATTTTTAATTATTATTAATTATTTAATTCGATTAAATGTTGGATTCCACTCAAAATTAAACTGAGCCTTAATCTACTGTCATATCAGCTTGGTTCTAATTTTAATTAATAGAGAATCTAATTTTGGTCAGTTAGAGGTATTATACATAATTTTTGGATTTAAAATGGATTTATTACATTTTTTTAGAAGTTTTAAAGGCTTAATTAAGGTTATAGAGTTAGGAAATTTGATTAAGGGTCTTAATGACTTCTAAATTCAGTGAAAATTTCTCTAAGGGCTGAAGATGTTACTAAGTTTAAATGGTTCAAATGTCGAATCAAAAGGAGATGTATCCTAAATGTTGGAAATTCTCTAAGTTTTCTACACAAATCCTTAATTATTGTCCTTAATGACACTAAGTTTAATGGGCTCAAATCAATGTGTTGTCTAACCCTCAAACAAAGTATAAATAAGCACATGAAATGGCACAATCAAGTCCTTAAAACTAGGAGAGCCTAGGCTAGGTGGTGTGTGCACAACCTAAGCATGCAAGGATTAATTTTTTTTTTAATCAACATAACTAGATTGTGATTAATGAATAATTAGAATATAATTATCCATTAATCACCTTCCCCCGTATATTCCATTCAATTATGCTTAATCTATGCTCAAAATTCCAAAGGTGAATATCTCAAATATCCGTTAAAGATTTAATCTATATATTTTCAAAGTACATTTCAAAATAAGCATACACATAGTAACATATATAAACCTATATACCTAAAATATATATAACCTTTAAAATAATATAATCAAAATAATCTCCCTTTTTTTTTTAGAGATCCACAGGTTTTCTAATTATTCTAAGAATAAATTTTAATTTTAAAAATACTTGATATAATACTTAATATAATACTAATTAAATAACACACTATTCAAGTAATTCAAGTTAATCATAATAAACTAAATTTAGGATATTTGAAAATAAATTTAAAGCAAAACGTAATTTTCTGGAAATTTTAATATACTCTTTATATTTTTATGGATTAGTATAGATTTAGTTAAAAAGAAAAAGTGTTTGAGTTTTAAAACAATTAAGTGGGTTTGAACTAATTCAAAATTAACTAATAATTAAAATAATATCTAAATTAAATTTAATCAAGACTTTATTATTTTTTTTAAAGTTATATTTATATATAATTTTTTTTTAAATAAAGTAGTTTAGTGTAAATTATGGAAATAAGTACATATATATATATATATATATATATATATATATATATATATATATATATATATATATATACTTATATTTAGAAATTCAATAACTACTAAGATAGAACTCAAATAAATGTGTAACAATTTCTAGAAGTCAGTCATATACCCAAGAATACTCATGCCAAATTTCAGATAAAAATACCTTATATATATTTAATTAAAAATAGAATATGATTTTCTGTATTTCTTAAATAATTGACAAAATAATATTCAAAATAGTCTCATTTTATTTTTAAAATAAACTAGACAAAATTATGAACAGTTTGATATATTATACTTATTTTTTGATTATATATTTTATTTATTATCATTTTTTGAAGTTGTATTAATTAAAATGAATTTAAATCGATTTATTAATCAAACGGCGGCGCCGGCGTGATAGGTGGCGCACTCGGGTTCGCGGGATAGAAAACGGGTGACGGCGGGGACACGCGTCGGCCGCAGGCCGCTTCACGCGGTTTCACTTAACCACGTCAGCGGTCGGCGGAGACCGTTGGATTAGCCGCGGGTCTGATCTAACGGCTAGGATCGCATCCCGCCGTTTGATCTCAACAGAAGAAGATCAGACGGCAGACGTTCGATCCCGCAACTTCGAGCGGACGACCTTGATTTCGTCAGACGATCGATCGAAAGCTAACTAGAATACACGGGAGAACCAAAGCGCGGAGCGGCCAGATCTGGATCGTTGATCATGTGATCAACGGTCCCGAAAACGTACATCCGTATCAAACTACGACAGATGCCCTAGGATCCATTTTTTGCTTCGTTCTCTCGATCGGGTGGACGAAACCACTTGAAATTTTAGGCTCAAGAAGAAGAAATGAACAGAAACAATGGGGAAAGATTTGTTTTGCCTAAAACACTCTACACAAAAAGCTAATTAAATCCATCTAAAGTGAACTAGGTCTAAAGTTTTAAGAGATTATACCGTTAGATCTTCAAAATTTCTAGATTGATGAGCTTGTAGATTGTCCAAGTGAAGATCCCTAGCACAAAAATGAGCTCGAACGCGCCTGGATCGACTGCTACAAGCCTGGGACGGGCTAGGTGGTGGGTTCGCCGGAGAACTCGCCGTCGGTGACGTGCAACCACTTGGATTTTGTAGTGGGAAGGTAGAGGAGGCCCTGAGGATCTAAAACGAACAAAGAAATTGCTCTGGAAGACTAGGGTAAGTGAGAGAGATTGCCTTGATCAAAAAAAAAAAAAAGCTTCAAAAGTCACCTTTTTCCCTATTCAAATGGCCTGGGCTGGGTTGGATGGCTGGGATCGACTCCTAAACTCTCCAGATGATGCCACCTATCCCTGGGAAAGCTGGAAGGCTGCCCCAAAGGCTGGACACGCCACATTCCCATTGGGTGGACTTGGGATGAGTGGAGGGGGGACATTGCCACTTATGGCTAAACCAGGGGTGGAGCTCGGTTAGGGAGCCTATTAGAGAGCTTTAGGACACTAATAGATCAGCCCAAGGCAGCTTAAATCAGGGAAAAGTGGATAAAAGCTGATTAAGACCTTTTGAAAAGGTTTAAACCCTTGGTTTGACTATGTTGACCAGTCAACATGTCAAGGGAAGCTGAGGTGGCATCAAAGCAGGTCATGGGACCTTTCCTAATGGCTCGATGGGTGTGGCTTGAGCTGAGTAAGGCTTGATAGGTTGGTTTGACCTATAGGCATGGTTCTCTAAGCCTTAGGTTGACTGATTTGACCAGTCAACCCAATCAAGGGTTTATGGAATTGCACCTAGGTAATCCAAATGGACTAATTAGGTGGATTAGAGGATGATTCCAAAAGTCATGTATGTTAATTGATTCAAGAAAGCTTAATGGGCCCTTAATGGGCTTTTAGGCCAAAACCAGTTGACTTGGTCAACCAATTGGGTTCATGGGCTAGAAATGGATTCAACAAATTCAGAATGTAATACTGAGTCTACTGGATGTGGTCCCAAGGTTTGGAGGGATCAATTGGATCAAAATCCCCATCTGAACCCTTAAGGGTTCATTGGTTCCAACCATGTTGACTGGGTCAACCAGGTTGACCCAAGGGGTGAGTTTGGGCTGGATAAATTTGAAATGATATTTGGAAATCATTGGAGGTGGTCCCCAAGTCTGGGGAGGTCAATTCAGTCAAAATGACTATTTGGACCCTTAAGGGTCTGCTTGGGTCAACCCTATTGACTTGGTCAACTAGGTTGACTCAGGAGCTGGGAATGGGTTCAACAGGTTTGAAATGGCATTTGAAACATGCTGCAAGTGACTGCACTCAGTTTGAAGTTCATTTCGTTTGGAAAGCATGTTTGAGCCCCATAGGGGTATTTTGGTCATTTTGGGCCCATGGCCACTAGGGGCTGAAATGAGTCCAGAAAAAAATACAATTTATTAATCAACATGTCAAGATTAATGGTCTGGAATTGATTAGAGGCTTTGGTGAAGGTTCTAAGGTCAGAATCTTCAAGGCCAATGGTCCAGTGGCATAGGCTGTAAGTATCTGAAGGTTTTACAGCCTTTGGATTTTGATTTAGATTCTGGGGTTAGAGGCCTCAGAATGGGCTCAAATTTGAGGGGTAACCTCTAGAGACATGTCTTATCACTTTGCAAGTGATAGACCCTGAATCAGATGTCACTTGACTAGGTTTTAAAGTATTTGAAAAATCCTTGAAAATGGTCTTTAGAACAGGGCCTTAAGACTTAGGATTTGAGTTTGGATTTCTGGATTTGGAATGGATTTTAAGTTTGAATGATTCAAATTGAAGTATTCAATTTATTTATAATCATTTAGATGATCATAAATGATTGGAAAGGTTTAGAACTAGATCAAAGATAAGATCAAGGTCTGGATTCAAGTTAGGATTCTTAACTAGATTAGATCAAAGTTTGGAAGGGTTTGAAGCTTGAATTGATTTGAATTTGAATTGAATGAAGTTCAGATCGATTTGAGGTTTGAATTAATCAAGGGTAGGGATTGGTTTGAAGTTAAAATTGATCAAGGTTATGGATTGATTTGAGGTTAAGGTGGATCAAAGGGATGGAATTGATTTGAGTATGGATTGATCCTAGGATCTAGAGGAGTTCTAGGATTTGGAATCTGGAGAAATCCTAAGGTTAGAATAGACCCTGAGGTCTTGGATCTAGGAAGGAATCCTAAAGTCTAGAGTGGATGCTAGGGTCTAGGCTCTAGGAAGGATCCTAAAGTCTAGAGTAGATCCTAAGGTCTAGGATTGGATCTGGATTCTGGAAGGGTCTTAGTGACCTCATACAAAAATGAGGTCAACAAATGGACCCCCAATGTGTGTGGTAGAAGGAACTTCTGCTGCACACATTGGCGTTGACCGAATTGAAGTAGAATCTTAAAGAGTGGAAGGAAGGGTATCACCCAACCTTAAGTCCATAGGAAGCTAGTGAAAGGCTTACACCTATTTGGAAAGAGAACTGGAGAAACCAAGGTAGGGAATACCTAACCTTGGGTCTAAAGAAAGGGCATCACCCAACCTTAGGCCCATAGGATGCTGATAGAAGACTTACTCCAAATAGGAAAATCAACTGGCAAACTAGGATGGTGCCACGAAGGGCGTACTCCACCACTAGCGAATGGTCATGTGCAGAGGAAACTTGCTCTACACAGAGGACCTCAACTTGCAAACTAGGATGGTGCCACGAAGGGCATACTCCACCACTAGCGAAAGTGAATAAGGATGGTGCCACGAAGGGCGTACTCCACCACTAATCCCCAAGTCAAATGTTAGGATGGTGCCACGAAGGGCGTACTCCACCACTAACGAGTGTGAATCAGGATGGTGCCACGAAGGGCGTACTCCACCACTAATCCTCAAGTCAAATGTTAGGATGGTGCCACGAAGGGCGTACTCCACCACTAACGAGTGTGAATCAGGATGGTGCCACGAAGGGCGTACTCCACCACTAATCCCCAAGTCAAATGTTAGGATGGTGCCACGAAGGGCGTACTCCACCACTAACGAGTGTGAATCAGGATGGTGCCACGAAGGGCGTACTCCACCACTAATCCTCAAGTCAAAAGCCAGGGTGGTGCCACAGAGGGCGTACTCCACCACTAGCCGGTCTAATCCTAAGGGAATGAAGGACATAACCTTAAGGAAAAGAAAAGAGAAAATTAAAAGGTGAAGAAATTTAAAAGACTCAAAGCAGAATCATGAATCAAGAAAGTGAATTTTATTGATTGGTCAAAAGAGCTACATCAAGCATAGTATTTCTTAAGGAAACGTTCGTTGACAGGTAACATCGGGCGAATTCCTTTACAATCTACTAACTGATACGAGCCTCCTTCGTAGACAGTCTCTATGACGAAGGGTCCTTCCCAAGTAGGTTCAAATTTGCCTCCCAACTTTCGATGGGCTAAAATAGGCCTCCGAAGGACCAAGACCAAGTCTCCCGCTTGGAAGGTCCTAGGTCACACTAGCTTATCATGGGCTTGAACCATACGGGATTTATATAACTCTAAACTTTGTTGAGCTTGGAGACGTCGCTCTTCAAGGCCTTTGAGTTCTTCCAATCGCAATTTTGCATTTTGTTCATTTGTAATCTGGTTCTGAACTGCAATCCTAAGCGACGGGATTTGTATTTCCAAGGGTAGAATGGCCTCAGATCCATACACTAGTGCAAACGGAGTAGATTGGGTCGGAGTTCTATAAGTGGTACGATAAGCCCATAAAGCTTCCACCAACCGCTCATCCCATTGTCGCTTGTTATCATCAAGGGTCTTTTTAATGATTTGCACCAAGGTTTTGTTGAAGGCCTCGACCAATCCATTTGCCCGGGGGTAATAGATTGTTGAGTATCTCCAATCAATATTATGGCGTCTTATAAAACTGTTAATCTTTGTAGACTTGAATGCGGACCCATTATCGGATATGATTCTGCGGGGCACGCCGAATCGATACACGATATGGTCACGAAAGAACTTTAAGACATGGTGGGATGTCACATTGCGTAGGGGAATTTCTTCCGCCCACTTTGAAAAGTAATCAGTCACTGCTAATATGAAACGATGACCTCTCGTGGAATGAGGGTCAATCGGTCCTATGATATCTGTGCCCCAACTCTCGAAGGGCCACGAGGCTATCGTATGATGTAACACAATAGGCGGTTGATGCAGAACCACACCATGAACCTGACATTGATGACAATGTTTTGCAATATTCAAGCAATCGTCAATCATTGTAGGCCAGTAGTATCCAAGTCTTTTAATTTTCAATTTCATTTTTGGACCCGATTGATGTGCACCGCATAGTCCTGAATGAACTTCATTAACGATCTTTAGAGCTTCTCACTGGTCTAAGCAACGCAGCCACATGTGATCGAAGGACCGTCGGTATAACAAGTTATTGACTAGTGTGTAAGAAAGGGCACATTTCTTAATCTGGTTAGAGAGCGATTTGTCCTAAGGGAGCTTCCCTTCTTTAAGGTAGTCAATTAAGGGTTGTCTCCAATCGCCTTCTTCGTCAGTTGTCAAGGAGGCAGAAAGGATCTGAAGGGGAGTCTTACTAATGTGTTCCAAATCTATAAGAGAAAGGGTATTGCGACCCTGAATCTCTATAGGAATGGAATCTTCCTCAGGACAGGCAAATTCTTTCGCTAGTTTTGCTAAGGCATCTGCTGCAGAATTGCTTCCACGGGGAACCCTATACAAAGTAGCAGTGGGAATTTGTTCCAACAGGTGAAGTGTGTACTGGTGGTATTTCAGGAGATTAGGATTCAAGACTTTATAGGTTTCGGCCACTTGGTTAATCACCAACTGGGAATCTCCAAAAATCTTAATCTCTTTAATTTCCATTAAAATTGCAAGTTCCAAACCAGTTATCAGAGCTTCGTATTCAGCCTCGTTGTTTGTGCAGGGCTCCGATAAATGGTAGGAAAAATACATCATTCCTTTTTCTGACGTTATGAAAATTAAACCAACTCCGACCTTTCCGGGAATTATAGACTGCTGGGTCGCATTCCTACGAGAGGATGCTGCTCCATCAAAATATAGCTCCCAAATGGCCTCATCAGATTCCCTCAAACTCATGATTTGTTCGTCGGGTAAATCATCGTTCAGAGGAGAGTCTGCCGGCAGCGGGTGTGCTGCCAGAAAGTCGGCAATGGCTTGTCCTTTCACAGCGCGAAGAGGAGTGAAAGTAATCTCAAATTGCAGTAATATCATAGACCAGCGGGCTAAACGTCCTGACAACGTCGGTCGGGTCATAAGATATTGCAAAGGATTAATTCTTGAAATTAAACTAACTGAGTGTGAAAGCATATAATGCCTCAGTTTTTGGGCTGCGAAAACTAAAGCAAGACAATGCTTTTCAATTGAAGGGTATCGAATTTCCGTAGGAAGAAGTCTTCGACTAAGATAATAGAGAGCATTCTCCTTCCCTTCGTCGTTGACTTGAGCTAGCAGGGCGCCTAAAGACTCATCTAAGGCTGCAGTGTAGAGAATTAACGGTTTTCCCGGAATTGGAGCTGCCAAAACTGGTGGATTGGAAAGATAGCGCTTAATATCGTCGAAAGCATTTTGACACTTCTCGTCCCATACGAATTTAGTATCTTTTTTCGCAAGGACAGAAAAGGGCTGACACCTTCCGGAAAGGTTAGAAATAAACCTCCTTATATATGTCAATCTACCTTGTAGAGACCTTAACTTGGTAAGGCTCCTAGGAGATGGCATGTCTAAGATGGCTTCAATTTTAGCGGGGTCAATCTCTATTCCTTGGTGCCTCACTACGAATCCTAGAAATTTCCCCGAAGTGACGCCAAAGGCGCATTTCAGAGGATTCATTTTCAAATCGTAGCGGCGCAACCGTTCAAAAACAACTCTTAAATCAAATAGGTGAGCCTCTTTGACTTTACTCTTGGCAACCAAATCATCAATGTAACATTCAACTTGGTTATGGATTAAGTCGTCAAAAATACGGGTCATGGCCCGCTGGTAGGTTGCCCCAGCATTCTTTAAGCCAAATGGCATCACCTTGTAACAAAAGATTCCGATAGGGGTTTTGAACGCAGTATTTCTCTCATCCTCTGGGGTCATCTTGATTTGGTTATAGCCTGATGAGTCATCCATGAATGAGAAAATGGCATGTGAGGAGGCAATGTCCACCATGAGCTCCGCTATTGGTAAAGGGAACTCATCTTTAGGACATGCCTTATTCAGATCCCTATAATCGACGCAAATCCGAATTTGACCATTTTTCTTTCGGACTGGCACGACGCTAGCTACCCAAGAGGGGTATTGTTCCTCTCGAACAAATCCAGCTTCGACCAATTTCTTAACTTCAGAAACGACTTGTTCAATTTCTAAGCGCATGCATCGGGGAGCTTATTTAATAGGAATGGCATCATGCCGAACTCCAAGTTTATGGACCGCTACCTCAGCGGGTAGACCTGGCATCTCGTCATATGTCCAAGCAAAGCAATCCCTAAATTCAAACAACAGTTGAATTAACTCTTGGGTTTCACCCTCGTTCAACAGAGCACTGATAAAGATTGGGCGGGGGTCATCATTGGTTCCCAGGTTAATTTCTTTTAATTCATCGACTGTCGATTTAATTTCTTCTTCGAATTCAGGGGGTGCATCCCGAACTTGAAGGTCATCGGGATCATCTAAAGTCTCCAAACATAGCCCATCAAGATGACAGAAGGGATCCGTAGGGACATTTGGTGATTCAAGATGGTAAGTTATCATTAGGCAATACTCATCATCGTCGAATGAACTAACGGTTCCAAAGCCAATACCACTTGTAGGATTGTGTTTAATTTTTGTTTTCCAAATGTTTTCGTGGTATCTGGCTTGACCCTTAGTCCATCGGTATGGTATAGAACCTTTAGAGAAAGTATTTTTCACACAGACAGGGAAGTAGCCGAAAGGTAATTCCATTAATTCATTAAAATCTGCCTCCTCAAGAGTTACATCATCTTCATCCCTGGTGGAGGAGGAGCCAAGAAAGAATTTTTGGACTTTCTTTACTTCACCATTCAAGTTGGGGGTCACTTTAACTTCTAACCCGGCAATCTTGCCAGCTGACAGTGGGGTCAGAGAAAGGGCCTCAATCCTTCTACTGAGCTTTTCGTACATTGTCAATTCATGCTCGTCACTTTTTACCCTTGCAACATCTTCCTCAATGTCACTGTCCTTATCTAAGGTGAGATCAAATTTTGGAGAAGTATTTGTATTTTTATAATCGAGGGAGAAGGCAACACCTTGGTCCTTGGACTCAACATCAGAATCGGATTCCAAATCAATATAAATAGGTGTTGTTCTCCTCTCTGAGGAAACACGGCCTCGACCTCGTGCCCTTAAGGCCATCCTCCCACCTCTTTGAGGTAATGCGTTTGGAGGCCTAAGGATAACGATGTCAGAGTCGTCTTCACTACTTAATTGTGTCATTTCTTGCTCAATATATTTTCCTTTTTCTTTCATTTTATTGGAACTTTGTCCAACCAACTTCTCCTCAATTCTGATCTCTAACTTAGAGCGGGACGAGGACCCTTTTGGAACAAAATATGTAGCATCTTCGTAGATTTCAATTTCTTGAATCAAAAATGGTTGCAGATCACCCTTAATCACGTGTTCAATACCATCTCGTTGGTACTTGATGCATTGGTGAAGGGTAGATGGAACCATTCTATATTCATGAATCCAAGGTCTACCTAAAAGGGCATTAAAGGACGTTGCCGAATCAATTATATGAAACTTAGATTCAGTTTTCAAGCCTCCAATTTCTAAAAGCAAAGTGATTGAACCTAAAGCCCTCTCGCCCTTTTCATTGAACCCACGAAGCACCAACCTATCGGTTGAAAGCTTGCTAGTATCAACTCGGAGGTATGCGAGGGTTTTTATGTTCATTACATTGACCGATGCACCCGGATCAACGAGGACTCTTGATAACTTGAAATTTCCCACATCTACAGTAATGTAGAGGGGACGATTATGGTCCGCAGTTCTCAAGAGCAAATCTTCATCCGAAAAGGTGACTCCAGGAACCTCTTTGAAGTAAAATGCCTCATCTTTTGAAGTTGCAGCCAACTGGGTTAACAAATCTCGGGGTCGAGAAGTGCTTTAATTAAAGACTCCCTCATTTCTTTGGAAAGAAGGAGGGCGTCATAAATGCTTAATTTTGCTGGCAACTTCCTAAGATGGGCTAAAACGTTGTAATCAACCTTAGGAACGACAGACTCAAAACCCGGAGGGATTAAAGGAAATTCTGATTGCTGAGGGGAATCTGGATTTAAATCTTCAAAGGGAGTTTGCTTGCCTTTCTCTTGAGGGGGAAGCCTAGGGGGTAAGACCTTACCGCCGCGGAGTTGCACCTGCTCGATGTCCTCGGGAGGGCAAACTAGGGCAGTGTCTACGCACACCATAGGCGTTGGGTCATCATTTCCCGACAGCGAGTCAGAATCAGAAAGTTCTGTCAAAATAGGATTTTCTTGAAAATTGATTTGAGGGAAATCACTTTCTGATAAAGCCTCACACTCGACCTCTTCTTGAATAGCTGGTTTGAGAAGATCAATTTCTTTAATATTGAGACTTTCTTCACAAGAGTTTTCATTTAAAATAGGAGAGTCATCAATTTGCATTTCATTTCCATGGTCAATCATCAAGACAGAAGCAAAAGGATGTTTTTTATTCATCTTCTGACCCTTCGCCTTTGATGGGGCAAAGTAAAAGTCAGATAACAAAAGAGGGGAAAGGGTCTTAACACCCCCATCCGCCATCCTAATACATCTCTCATCTACACACTTCCTCTCTACAAAATCAACTTCTTTTTCTTTAAAACATTTGGCAGTAGTTCCTGTGACTACTGGAGAGGAAAGTGGCTCAACATCTTCCTGCGAAGCGTCCAGGTCAACCTCCCACACCGGGTCCTAGGCTATCATAGTTAGCTGTTGAGAAAGACGAAAAGACTTGTTAATCGACTTTTTTAAGTGCCCGGGACAAAGCGATGTCCCAACCATCTTCAACAAAACAAGGAAGGTTAAGGTAGTTACCTGAAATGGTCTAAATGGAAGCTTTTTCTGGATCGACCAAGTATTCCTTAGGAATTATGATGTTACCTTGGGTGTAGTTCCTCTCAAGCCAGTCTTTGAACACAACACAGTCTTCAAGAGGGTGACTAAGCATCCGGTGATATGGACAGTACTTGGGATCATCTTTCTTACTTTCATCCTCAGGCCTCCTAGCCTCTGGCAACTGAAAATCTGGTTTCTTTAATAGACTCCTGAAAATCCTCTTAACTAACTCCCTTTTAAATGGATATGGTTTTGCCAATCTCTCTCTAAGAGGGACAGGGTCTCTGGTGTACCGAGGAGTAATCTGAAAAGGCTGTCTCTGAACTGGCTGTGGTGGCGGTGGTGGAGGAGCACTAGGCTGATTGACCATTAGCCTCTTTCCTTTGTCAACTGCCGACACTACTGCCTTTTTCTCAAATGTCTTAACCAATCTAGGACCTTTCTTATCTTCAGACTGCTCTCGTAGGAATGGCATCCTATGAGCCTCTTCCTGCAAATTGCTAGCCTTATTAAGAAGTTTTTCAAAAGTTTTAATAGTGAAACCCTTCAGGAGAAAAGAAACAGGGCCGTGGATGTTCTTAAGGAGTATTTCTACTGCATGTTGCTCTTGCAACTGGGGTTCACACTTCATCGAGAGGTTTCGCCACCTCAAGATGTACTCAACCAGAGACTCTCCCGGCTTTTGCTTTTCAACAACTAGGTCGCCCACGGTAGTTCGTTGTTGTGCTCTAGAAAATCTTTTAAGGAAAAGGTTTTCTAGATCACAAAAAGTTCTCACTGAACCATTGGGCAGATCGGCGTACCATTCAAAAGCAATGCCGGATAGACTACTCACAAATTGGCGAAATAGTAGAGCTTCCGACCCTCCCGCATTGCAACAACTTGCTCTGAAGTGGGCCAAATGCTGTCTCGAATTTTCAATTCCAGTGAAAATTTTAAAAGTTGGTGGCACAAAACCTTTTGGGTAGGGAACTGAATCATATTCTTCGGGGTATGGTCTACCCTTTGGAATAGATCCGGTTCCTTGCGAAAAGGCTAAGGCCTCCCTTACCTGGTCCTCAATCAGTTGCTTAATGTCTTTCTGAGGCAGGGTTGAAGGAACAGGGGGAACTGTAGGTGCTGCTTGAGATGCCTCTGGTAGGCAAGGAGGGATCACTGATGTTGACTCGGGAGGCTTAGGGCTAGATTCCGTCTTTCTAACCCTTTCCACAATTTCTCGAGCCATTTGTTGAATTTTAAGTGAATCCTGCTCTGACTTATCAAATCTTTCTTGCATCTCTTTAACTTGTATCATCATGTTTGCCAGCTGATTCTCCAAGTTTTTTATATACTCCTCATCCTTAGCCCTTACGGACTCATCTGAATCGGACCCAACAACATGTGAATCATCGTCTTTAACATGCCTGCATCTACTAGGTTCGGCCTCCTTGTTAGATCCTCTAGTTTCGACCATGGAAATGCTACCAACACAATCATCTTCCTCTCCAAGGAGGTCATCCAGATCTGGGTCAAAGGTTGCTACTTCTTCCTTCTTGTACAGAATATTTCTTATTTCTTGTACTACCTCCTCAATTGGTCTATCCCCAATAGACTTGGGATCGAGGGGTAAGTACCCTTTATAAGCTGCCATGTCAAAGAGTTCTTCCTTCTCTAGCTTATAAATTATCTCAGTAAGCTTCGGATTAGGATCTAACTTTGGCTCTGCAGTTTGCTCTTCTTCTTCTAAATCAAAATCTAGGTCAATTCCTTCCTCCTCGACTACCCCAAGATCGGTAGTCAGAAGAGTGGCATTCTCTACAAGGAGAGGGGCACATACCTTAGGAGGTGAAGCAGGAGCTTGTAGGGAAATAGCTCCTACATCAGGTAGGGTAAGGTCCTCAAACTCCTGTGTAGGGAGCCTAGGAATGACACATAAATCTATGCTATCGACAACCGGATCATCAACGGGAACCATAACTGGATCAGGAACTGGGCTGGCTGTGGGTAGACTATCTGCTGCAACAACTGAAGAACTAGGTTGAGCATCCATCAACTCAATCAAGACTGGAGAAGGTTTAACTACGACTCGTTGGAGTTGGAGAATGAACTTTGGAGTTCTTGGAGGCGGTGGTAATTTCTCCAACTTTATCCTTTTTGGGACAAATTTCTTCTCAGGTGATTTGGGCCTCTTGCCCTTAACATCCAGATGTCTTTGAGTTTCAAATTCCTCAGGCTTAACAACTACTGAGGCCAACCTTACAGCTTTGGGAGGGGGTACCGGGGGTCTACCAACAGGATGGCGGCCTCTCTCAGACCCAGTCAACACAATACCCTCCGTCTTAGAAGAAGGAGGGCGTGGCGCCCAGTGGTATCCATCAACTAATACTGAAGTGGCGGGCTGTTTAACATACTTTTTATTCCTCCTAACAGGTTGTGGAGTTAGATTCTTGGCCTCAGACGCCTCTTCTTTCAACACTTCTTTTTGGAAGCGATGGGAGATCACTCCCTTTAGCTGTTTCATGTACTGCTCCTTTGTTTGGCCAGATTGTGCAGCACAGGTATGAATTATGTTTCTCAAAGCCCTTGTTTTCTGCACATGCTTTTCCTTGGGAGTCTTTTTAGTCGAGTAGTCGACCGGGCATGGTGGGGAACGGGCTATCCTAGCTATCCTCTCCTCCCCTTGAGCAGAAGCTAAGGGGAAAAAATGACTCCCTTTTAGAAGGGGAGAGGAAGCAGGAATAGGTAGCTCCTCATCAGCCTTAGGCTCTACCTGAGCTAAAGTTTTAAAAGGTACAATTCTTTTTGCCTTGGAGATCTTTTTCTAAGTCTCCTCAAGTAGTTCTTCTTTTGATTCTTGGTTGAAAAGTTGAGTCCAGAGCTAGATCCTTCTTCAAAAACAAACTTGACTTCAATGGGGGTCTCAATAACTGGTTCAGGCAGTTTCTGTGTCTCAACCTCAACTGGTGCAGCGGATGTAGATCCCACAGTCAATTCAATTTCAGGTGTAGGACCTTTACTGGCATCTAGTTTGACTATCTCATGTCCATCCATGTAGAACTCCAGGGTATCAAATCCCAGTCCAAAAACCACAATCCTTCCTTGATCATCGACAGTAGACGACAGTTCTCGATCAAAGGTGAAAATTAACTTGCTAGCCATTTGAGTTTTCTGAAAATTAAAGAGAGGATGGGAATTAGGCTTCCTTTAAGAGAAGTAACGAAGAGTTTGTTATTTTGAAATTTAAGGCATGTAAAATCATCTCAACCTTGTAACATATGTTGAGTGGTAGATAATATCACCCAACACATGTTAGGAAGGAAAAGAGATTAAGTACATGCAAAAAGAAAGGTTTTTTTTTTAAAAAGATTGACATATGTTAACCCATGAAGTAATGTATGGGGTAGCATATGGGATTTCAGAATTTGGAGAAAGTTATTATATATATACATTTTTCTTTCTATGTTTTGAAGGAAATTTGAATTCTGAATGATTTAGGATGGGTTTCTCTACGAAATCCGAAACACAACGGACAGAGTTTCCCCTTGCCCGAAGGCTTATGGAATTGTAAGAAAGACCCAAATAAAGTAAATAGTCTAACCCTCTTCATTTCTAAGAGTCAAGGGAGAGTGAGGGGGTTAAAACTAAAATACTTCAAAACTTCTAAAATCAAGAATTCTTCAAATTCCTTTCATTATTGAAAGTTCACATATTGAATGTGAAATTTGTTAATCTTAAATTTATTGAAATTAAAAGAATATTTAGGGACCTGATTTGACACTATCGCCTCATAGGAAATCCTAGGGCAGAAGGTCAAAATCAGGACAACCAAGTTAGCATGTAACAAAATTTTTTTGGAGGTAGAACCTCTCTTTTGATGTTTTAAATTATTTTTAGATGTTGGCCACACTCTCCCAAGAAAGAAATGGGTTGAGGAACCAACGGAAGGAAGATAGTTAAGACTACCGATGAAACGAAATTTCATTCTTATTAAAGATGGAAAGAGAGATTTGTCCCACCGGGCGAGCCATTTTTTGTTGGTGGAATTTTGGAAAATCATGTTTTGAAAAATATTAGTTTTCTTTGGGAATTTTAATATTGAGATTGAGTTCTAATTCTAAGGTCGAATCAATTCGTTAGAAAGAATATATCACCCCGAAGGATGAAAATAAAATTTCATAACGGTATTCAGACTTAGAATTATGTAAACTCATCTTGAATATTATGATTGGGTTCTAAAGAGAATTTCATATGGCCCCGAGGGAACAAAATAAAGTTCAACTGAATACCCAATGATAATATTTAAGAATTATGATCGTCGCGTTTACATCCGAAGCCTTATCGAAGAAGGATGTATCTCCACGAAGGGAAATAACACCATTCTACGATAATTCTTCTAATGCAACGACGACGATCATTTTAACTTTTCCCAAAGAAATCTAGTAAAGTTTTTTTTAAAATTGATTTTAAAATCAGGTGTGTGGGGTTCCAAATCTCCTACTAGCGCAAGCCCTCGTAGTTAATTACATCGTAGGGAGGCAAAGTCCCCTACGAAAACTCTCGATTAGAATAAGAATGAAATTTTATTAGATTTTCTAGGAGTGATATCAAAGCATAAATAGAATTATTGGAAACTCAAAAGGGAATGGATCAAGTTTGAGCACTTATTAACAGATTCGAGGGAAGAGAGGTAGAGGACACTTTGAGATTCCAGAACCATCCGGAAGTGTCCCAACTTAATCTGAGTGTTGGGCTATGTTTTAGGATTGAAATGAAGATTTAATTAGAGTTGAGCATTTTATTAGAATTTTGAGATTATATTCTTGAAATTTGGGGTCTTATAATCAAAAATATGCCCCGAATCCTAGATCTAATTTGGGCACTGGACCACAGTCGTCCGAACCTAACTAATGCAGTGCAAGGTCTGGACTTACCCCGGCCTGGATTGGGGAGCCAGCTAACCACCTAGTCGATTTAAAAGAGATGAGTCTGGTCTTTTATGCAGGAGTGGTAAGGATGTTGCAATTAAATTTTAGAGAATTGGGGCCGACATCTAGAGATTTTCCTAATTGGCCCCTTTGACTTATGTTGGGTGCTAAAAATGCTAAACTGATGCAATTAAAATTTTGACTCTTTTTATTTGTATCTAATGCAATGCATGCTGGTTAACAACTTCCAATCAAATATGCTTGAAATTTTAAAAAACAGGCTTAGAAAATAATTTTTTTAGAAGACTGGACTTCCCCAGGTCTGGCACCTCATCCTCATAGGTCAGACTATCCGGACTCTACCCGCAGGCGGGGAAGGGTCTAAAGCAAGGAGAGAGTAATGCAGAAATATGCATGCGACCCCGGGGTCGATCCCCGGCTAATTCCCTAGATTCGTTATCTTTCTATGTTATTTAGACTCACTAAAATTTTAAACTTTAAGATTATCAGTATAAGAATTTTCACACCCTCACGAGTCTCACGTATCCAGGCAAAAAAATAAAAGCGGCATGCAATCGCCAAAAAAAACTAAGAAAAGCAAGTAATCCTAAAGGCAATCAATTCATCACATCAAATACAAATTAATTAATAAATGTCCATAGGCAGAATTGCCTTGCTTATTATAAACCAAGGTCTTGCCGAAAGTAAAGTGGCCGGGCAACACTGACAACAACCCGGATTTCAAGACTAATAATGACGCAAGTTATTTTGAGTGGGATACTCTCAATCTTCAAATCTTCAATCTTGTTCTTCTTTGGACTCCTTTTCTTCAGTCTTCTTGGATTCTTCATGGTGGATTACCCAAATGGATAAGAGGACACTTTCCTTTAAGGGGGAAGGCCACTCTTTCCTCTTTGGGTAAGGAAGAAGTATGATCCAAATTTGGATTTCCAAATGGAAAAGGAATATTCCCCAAAGGGGTATCCTTTCCTCTTTGGAATCCAAGCTTTGGATCTATGTATCCCAACTCAAAATTAACTTTCACAACACTTGACACATACACAAATTACATTGATATCAAAATAAAAATCTAGACTCACCTGCAGAGTTATCCTAAGCAATTGATATATAAAAAGCAGTTATTCCCAAGCAGTTGTATATGAGCAGAAAAGAAAGTAAACACACTGGCCACGCTCTTTTTATTATTTGGGGGCTTTAGCAGCTGAAGCACCAGTGCAAAGAGTTTATAATATTTATGCATTTTTTATGATTTGCCCCTTTTTTATATTGCCCCGCATGAGCGTGGCCACCTACAGAAAATTGTGTCAACATCCAGATCGTACCTAACCTAAGGGTATTCTAATCGCCAAACACATCAATCCATCCACAGAGATAAAAAAAAAGTAAGCAGACACAGCAAAGCAATTTCATCCACAACATGCAGTAAAAACTACGAAAAATCCGGCACACAGCAGTAAAGTAAACACCGGCCTAACCTAGATATAGAGTTGGTTGTCCTAGCACAGCATCTAAAGTGTGTGTGAAAGGTAGTGTGGCAGGGGTATATCCTAAGTTGGATGGTTAATCAAAGTTGTCTAAAATTCTGAGTTTATTAAGGCTTAATAGGGGGGATTTCAATTAAAGTTTAAGTATTAATAGATTAAGAATTTTAATTAAATGTATTTTAGAAGTTAATTGATTACTACCTTTGTTTTACACTGAGGCCGTGAAGTTTATTTCATCTTCCTTGGGGCTAAGCTAATAGCCTCGTAGGCCTAGGTTACCCAGTAGTAATCGAGGTTGATTAAGTTACTTTAAGTTTGTTGTAATTAAGAGACATGAATTAATATCAGAAAGGGTTTCTTGCTAATTTTTAATGGGTTGGTTGAGAATTTTATTAACCTATTGGGAGAATTTTGGGATCTAAGGGAATTAATAAATTGTTAAAGCTATCCAGATATGCTAACTAAGGGGTCAAAATTTGACTTTTCAAATTAGAGCTAATATTAGGGGTTTTAGATTTTTAACAAAAACTAGACCTTATTGTGAGTTGTTAGACAGGTAGTAGGCTCAAATTGGAGTTTTCTACGAAAAGTTATGATTTTTAGAAGTTTTGACCTATTTTGACCTGAGGTTGACAAAAAATGTTGACCTTTTGACTTTGACCAGATTTTGGGGGTTTGACATTTTTAGAAAATACTAGATTTTAATTAGAGTCATTAGTCACTGAGTTTGATTGATTTGGATTTTTCCACAATTAGTAATGAATTTTGGAAGTTTGAGGTATTTATAGGAATTATTTCAATTAAGGTTCCTTTTAATGATTTTACTCCAAATGATTTCCTAACTTCTTGAAAATATCTCCAAAGGTCCGGAATGACCTAAGGAGTGACTCCCAAGTGTTTGGGAAATTTTTTGGGATTTTTAATTATTATTAATTATTTAATTCGGTTAAATGTTGGATTCCACTCAAAATTAAACTGAGCCTTAATCTGCTGTCATATCAGCTTGGTTCTAATTTTAATTAATAGAGAATCTAATTCTAGTCAGTTAGAGGTATTATACATAATTTTTGGATTTAAAATGGATTTATTACATTTTTTAGAAGTTTTAAAGGCTTAATTAAGGTTATAGAGTTAGGAAATTTGATTAAGGGTCTTAATGACTTCTAAATTCAGTTAAAATTTCTCTAAGGGCTGAAGATGTTACTAAGTTTAAATGGTTCAAATGTCGAATCAAAAGGAGATGTATCCTAAATGTTGGAAATTCTCTAAGTTTTCTACACAAATCCTTAATTATTGTCCTTAATGACACTAAGTTTAATGGGCTCAAATCAATGTGTTGTCTAACCCTCAAACAAAGTATAAATAAGCACATGAAATGGCACAATCAAGTCCTTAAAACTAGGAGAGCCTATGCTAGGTGGTGTGTGCACAACCTAAGCATGCAAGGATTAAATTTTTTTTTTTATCAACATAACTAGATTGTGATTAATGAATAATTAGAATATAATTATCCATTAATCACCTTCCCCCGTATATTCCATTCAATTATGCTTAATCTATGCTCAAAATTCCAAAGGTGAATATCTCAAATATCCGTTAAAGATTTAATCTATATATTTTCAAAGTACATTTCAAAATAAACATACGCATAGTAACATATATAAACCTATATACCTAAAATATATATAACCTTTAAAATAATATAATCAAAATAATCTCCCTTTTTTTTTAGAGATCCACAGGTTTTCTAATTATTCTAAGAATAAATTTTAATTTTAAAAATACTTGATATAATACTTAATATAATACTAATTAAATAACACACTATTCAAGTAATTCAAGTTAATCATAATAAACTAAATTTAGAATATTTGAAAATAAATTTAAAGCAAAACGTAATTTTCTGGAAATTTTAATATACTCTTTATATTTTTATGAATTAGTATAGATTTAGTTAAAAAGAAAAAGAGTTTGAGTTTTAAAACAATTAAGTGGGTTTGAACTAATTCAAAATTAACTAATAATTAAAATAATATCTAAATTAAATTTAATCAGGACTTTATTATTTTTTTTTAAAGTTATATTTATATATAATTTTTTTTTAAATAAAGTAGTTTAGTGTAAATTATGGAAATAAGTACATATATATATATAAACATACTTATATTTAGAAATTCAATAACTACTAAGATAGAACTCAAATAAATGTGTAACAATTTCTGGAAGTCAGTCATATACCCAAGAATAATCATGCCAAATTTCAGATAAAAATACCTTATACATATTTAATTAAAAATAGAATATGATTTTCTGTATTTCTTAAATTATTGATAAAATAATAATCAAAATAGTCTCATTTTATTTTTAAAATAAACTAGACAAAATTATGAACAGTTTGATATATTATACTTATTTTTTGGTTATATATTTTATTTATTATCATTTCTTGAAGTTGTATTAATTAAAATGAATTTAAATCGATTTATTAATCAAACAGCGGCGCCGGCGTGACAGGTGGCGCACTCGGGTTCGCGGGATCGAAACCGCGTGACGGCAGGGACACGCGTCGGCCGCAGGCTGCTTCACGCGGTTTCACTTAACCACGTCAGCGGTCGGCGGAGACCGTTGGATTAGCCGCGGGTCTGATCTAACGGCTGGGATCGCATCCCGCCGTTTGATCTCAACAAAAGAAGATCAGACGGCGGACGTTCGATCCCGCAACTTCGAGCGGACGGCCTTGATGTCGTCAGACGATCGATCGAAAGCTAACTAGAATACACTGGAGAACCAAAACGCAGAGCGGCCAGATCTGGATCGTTGATCATGTGATCAACGGTCCTGAAAACGTACATCGGTATCAAACTACGAAAGACGCCCTAGGATCCGTTTTTTGGTTCGTTCTCTCGATCGGGTGGACGAAACCACTTGAAATTTTAGGCTCAAGAAGAAGAAATGAACAGAAACAATGGGGAATGATTTGTTTTGCCTAAAACACTCTACACAAAAAGCTAATTAAATCCATCTAAAGTGAACTAGGTCTAAAGTTTTAAGAGATTATACCGTTAGATCTTCGAAATTTCTGGATTTATGAGCTTGTAGACTTTCCAAGTGAAGATCCCTAGCACAGAAACGAGCTCGAACGCGCCTGGATCGACTGCTACAAGCCTGGGACGGGCTAGGTGGTGGGTTCACCGGAGAACTCGCCGCCGGTGACGTGCATCCACTTGGATTTTGTAGTGGGAAGGTAGAGGAGGCCCTGAGGATCTAAAACGAACAAAGAAATCGCTCTGGAAGACTAGGGTAAGTGAGAGAGATTGCCTTGATCAAAAAAAAAAAAAAAGGCTTCAAAAGTCACCTTTTTCTCTATTCAAATGGCCTGGGCTGGGTTGGATGGCTGGGATCGACTCCTAAACTCTCCAGATGATGCCACCTGTCCCTGGGAAAGCTGGAAGGTTGTCCCAAAGGCTGGACACGCCACATTCCCATTGGGTGGACTTGGGATGAGTGGAGGGGGGACATTGCCACTTATGGCTAAACCAGGGGTGGAGCTCGGTTAGGGAGCCTATTAGAGAGCTTTAGGACACTAATAGGTCAGCCCAAGGCAGCTTAAATCAGGGAAAAGTGGATAAAAGCGGATTAAGACCTTTTGGAAAGGTTTAAACCCTTGGTTTGACTATGTTGACCAGTCAACATGTCAAGGGAAGCTGAGGTGGCATCAAAGCAGGTCATGGGACCTTTCCTAATGGCTGGATGGGTGTGGCTTGAGCTGAGTAAGGCTTGATAGGTTGGTTTGACCTATAAGCATGGTTCTCTAAGCCTTAGGTTGACTGATTTGACCAGTCAACCCAATCAAGGGTTTATGGAATTGCACCTAGGTAATCCAAATGGACTAATTAGGTGGATTATGAAATTACTAAACGACAAGAGGGGGGTGAATTGTAAAAGTTTTTTTTTTTAATAAAATTAACCCTAAACAAGAGTTCTAATTTTTTTGTTATTTTTGAAATTTTAAAACAAAGATTTATGCAATTTTACTTTCACAAAATTTCACATGCAATAGATATGACAAATTTAAAATGCAAGCAAAAAGTAAACAACGATAAGGAAAGAACACACCAATAATTTTATAGTGGTTCGGTCAAAATATGACCTACGTCCACTCCCCGGAGTCCTCCACTCCGGGATTTTCACTATCAAAATAGTTCTCCTTTTGCCCCCCTCGGCAAGGCGGAGAAGCCTGTACAAACCTCCCTTTCACCAACCCGGCGTGGCGGAATACCAAACTCTGTTTTCGCCCTCCTGGCGACGGCAGAGAACCTTCTCGTTTTTCTCCCTCCTGGAGAAGGCAGAGAACCTCGAGGTAACGGATGTAGACGAGCCTTTCCCTTGGAGATCCTCCCTCAAATCCTTTTCGGGCCACAGGAGGAGCAAGATGCAGCAAGCTTGGAGCAACCGTGTGATCTCCCTCACACCTCTTCTCCCTCACAACGCTCACCTCCTCCTTCCTCTCTCAACCCTCAAGAATTTCTCTAGAGTTTTCTCCCTTGGAATCCCTCTCTAACCACGTTCACCCCCTCTGTAAATCTTTCTCAAAAAGAACTTGATTGATATCTAAAAAAGGCTCCAAAAACCTCTGAATTCAAAAGTAACCGTTACTGTTCGTACAGTACGATCTTGGATCGTACAGTACGATCTTCATAAACAGACGTCGTCCTGGTACGAAGATGCACGAACAGTTCAAAAACAATTCGTACTGTACGATATAATATCGTACGGTACGATTCAACAAGATACTATTCGTACAGGACGATGATCTGGACGATCAGATGTCGTCTCTGTTCATCGTATGGTACGATTACTATCGTACAATACGATGTGACAAAAACCAGGAGATCGTCCAGGACGATATCCGAGACGATCATACTTCGTCTCTGTTCATCGTATGGTACGATCGAGTTTGTACAGTACGATGTTCAAATTTTAATTAGGCCTGGATTACATGCACTAATCACGGGTTAATTTAAGTAAGTATTAAAAACGGATCGTACAGTACGAACAGGTTCGTACAGTACGAACGGCGCAAAATCACTTGCTTAAATTAAATCACGGCTAGGGTTTTGGATCTGAACATATCGTACAGTACGAAAGACTTCGTACAGTACGATCGATTCATAGATTTGCCCACATAGCTTGGATCGTACGGTACGAAATAAAATCGTACAGTACGATCTCCAGAGAAGATTTTTAGTTACATTTTGTAGTTAAAAAAGAACTCTCCCCCTGTGTGTGTGCATGGTTGCTCTTACTCTTACGCATTTTATGGCCAGACTCAATAAAGTAAAAAATACAATAAATGGAAGATACAATGTTTGACTCATACTCCTAATCTACCCGGTCTTGAGTCTTCCTTTCTTCCTGAGTCACTTGTGATCTTCCTGAAATGTTAGTACTCAAGGAAAATAACAAATAAAATAATAATCAATGAAAAGCAGTTCCAAAACACTCATTATTTGGCATCATCAAAATCTCAAACTCGGGGTCATGGGTTGCAACAGATTAGAGGATGATTCCAAAAGTCATGTATGTTAATTGATTCAAGAAAGCATAATGGGCCCTTAATGGGCTTTTAGGCCAAAACCAGTTGACTTGGTCAACCAATTGGGTTCATGGGCTAGAAATGGATTCAACAAATTCAGAATGTCATACTGAGTCTACTGGATGTGGTCCCAAGGTTTGGAGGGATCAATTGGATCAAAATCCCCATCTAAACCCTTAAGGGTTCATTGGGTCCAACCATGTTGACTGGGTCAACCAGGTTGACCCAAGGGGTGAGTTTGGGCTGGATAAATTTGAAATGATATTTGGAAATCATTGGAGGTGGTCCCCAAGTCTGGGGAGGTCAATTCAGTCAAAATGACTATTTGGACCCTTAAGGGTCTGCTTGGGTCAACCATATTGACTTGGTCAAATAGGTTGACTCAGGAGCTGGGAATGGGTTCAACAGGTTTGAAATGACATTTGAAACTTGCTGCAAGTGACTGCACTCAGTTTGGAGTTCATTTTGTTTGGAAAGCATGTTTGAGCCCCATAGGGGTATTTTGGTCATTTTGGGCCCATGGCCACTAGGGGCTGAAATGAGTCCAGAAAAAAATACAGTTTATTAATCAACATGTCAAGATTAATGGTCTGGAATTGATTAGAGGCTTTGGTGAAGGTTCTAAGGTCAGAATCTTCAAGGCCAAGGTCCAGTGGCATAGGCTATAAGTATGTGAAAGTTTTACAGCCTTTGGATTTTGATTTAGATTCTGGGGTTAGAGACCTCAGAATGGGCTCAAATTTGAGGGGTAACCTCTAGAGACATGTCTTATCACTTTGCAAGTGATAGACCCTGAATCAGAGGTCACTTGACTAGATTTTAAAGTATTTGAAAAATCCTTGAAAATGGTCTTTAGGACAGGGCCTTAAGACTTAGGATTTGAGTTTGGATTTCTGGATTTGGAATGGATTTTAAGTTTGAATGATTCAATTTGAAGTATTCAATTTATTTATAATCATTTAGATGATCATAAATGATTGGAAAGGTTTAGAACTAGATCAAAGATAAGATCAAGGTCTGGATTGAAGTTAGGATTCTTAACTAGATTAGATCAAAGTTTGGAAGGGTTTTAAGCTTGAATTGATTTGAATTTGAATTGAATGAAGTTCAGATCGATTTGAGGTTTGAATTAATCAAGGGTAGGGATTGGTTTGAAGTTAAAATTGATCAAGGTTATGGATTGATTTGAGGTTAAGGTGGATCAAAGGGATGGAATTGATTTGAGTATGGATTGATCCTAGGATCTAGAGGAGTTCTAGGATTTGGAATCTGGAGAAATCCTAAGGTCTAGAATAGACCCTGAGGTCTTGGATCTAGGAAGGAATCCTAAAGTCTAGAGTGGATGCTAGGGTCTAGGCTCTAGGAAGGATTCTAAAGTCTAGAGTGGATCCTAAGGTCTAGGATTGGATCTGGATTCTGGAAGGGTCTTAGTGATCTCATACAAAAATGAGGTCAACAAATGGACCCCCAATGTGTGTGGTAGAAGGAACTTCTACTGCACACATTGGCGTTGACCGAATTGAAGTAGAATCTTAAAGAGTGGAAGGAAGGGTATCACCCAACCTTAAGTCCATAAGAAGCTAGTGAAAGGCTTACACCTATTTGGAAAAGAGAACTGGAGAAACCAAGGTAGGGAATACCTAACCTTGGGTCTAAGAAAGGGCATCACCCAACCTTAGGCCCATAGTATGCTGATAGAAGACTTACTCCAAATAGAAAAATTAATTGGCAAACTAGGATGGTGCCACGAAGGGCGTACTCCACCACTAGCGAATGGTCATGTGCGGAAGAAACTTGCTCCACACAGAGGACCTCAACTGGCAAACTAGGATGGTGCCACGAAGGGCGTACTCCACCACTAGCGAAAGTGAATCAGGATGGTGCCACGAAGGGCGTACTCCACCACTAATCCCCAAGTCAAATGTTAGGATGGTGCCACGAAGGGCGTACTCCACCACTAACGAGTGTGAATCAGGATGGAGCCACGAAAGGCGTACTCCACCACTAATCCCCAAGTCAAATGTTAGGATGGTGCCACGAAGGGCGTACTCCACCACTAACGAGTGTGAATCAGGATGGTGCCACGAAGGGCGTACTCCACCACTAATCTCCAAGTCAAATGTTAGGATGGTGCCACGAAGGGCGTACTCCACCACTAACGAGTGTGAATCAGGATGGTGCCACGAAGGGCGTACTCCACCACTAATCCCCAAGTCAAAAGCTAGGGTGGTGCCATAGAGGGCGTACTCCACCACTAGCCGGTCTAATCCTAAGGGAATGAAGGACATAACCTTAAGGAAAAGAAAAGAGAAAATAAAAGGTGAAGAAATTTAAAAGACTCAAAGCAGAATCATGAATCAAGAAAGTGAATTTTATTGATTGGTCAAAAGAGCTACATCAAGCATAGTATTTCTTAAGGAAACGTCCGTTGACAGGTAACATCGGGCGAATTCCTTTACAATCTACTAACTGATACGAGCCTCCTTCGTAGACAGTCTCTATGACGAAGGGTCCTTCCCAAGTAGGTTCAAATTTGCCTCCCAACTTTTGATGGGCTAAAATAGGCCTCCGAAGGACCAAGACCAAGTCTCCCGCTTGGAAGGTCCTAGGTCGATCAATATTATGGCGTCTTACAAAACTGTTAATCTTTGTAGACTTGAATGCGGACCCATTATCGGATATGATTCTACGGGGCACGCCGAATCGATACACGATATGGTCACGAAAGAACTTTAAGATATGGTGGGATGTCACATTGCGTAGGGGAATTGCTTCTGCCCACTTTGAAAAGTAATCAGTCGCTGCTAATATGAAACGATGACCTCTCGCGGAAGGAGGGTCAATCGGTCCTATGATATCTGTGCCCCAACTCTCGAAGGGCCACGAGGCTATCGTAGGATGTAACACATTAGGCGGTTGATGCAGAACCACACCATGAACCTGACATTGATGACAATGTTTTGCAATATTCAAGCAATCGTCAATCATTGTAGGCCAGTAGTATCCAAGTCTTTTAATTTTCAATTTCATTTTTGGACCCGATTGATGTGCACCGCATAGTCCTGAATGAACTTCATTAACGATCTTTAGAGCTTCTCGCTGGTCTATGCAACGCAGCCACATGTGATCGAAGGACCGTCGGTATAACAAGTTATTGACTAGTGTGTAAGAAAGGGCACGTTTCTTAATCTGGTTAGAGAGCGATTTGTCCTGAGGGAGCTTCCCTTCTTTAAGGTAGTCAATTAAGGGTTGTCTCCAATCGCCTTCTTCGTCAGTTGTCAAGGAGGCATAAAGGATCTGAAGGGGAGTCTTACTAATGTGTTCCAAATCTATAAGAGAAAGGGTATTGCGACCCTGAATCTCTATAGGAATGGAATCTTTCTCAGGACAGGCAAATTCTTTCGCTAGTTTTGCTAAGGCATCTGCTGCAGAATTGCTTCCACGGGGAACCCTATACAAAGTAGCGGTGGGAATTTGTTCCAACAGGTGAAGTGTGTACTAGTGGTATTTCAGGAGATTAGGATTCAAGACTTTATAGGTTCCGGCCACTTGGTTAATCACCAACTGGGAATCTCCAAAAATCTTAATCTCTTTAATTTCCATTAAAATTGCAAGTTCCAAACCGGTTATCAGAGCTTCGTATTCAGCCTCGTTGTTTGTGCAGGGCTCCGATAAATGGTAGGAAAAATGCATCATTCCTTTTTCTGACGTTATGAAAATTAAACCAACTCCGGCCTTTCCGGGAATTATAGACTGCTGGGTCGCATTCCTACGAGAGGATGCTGCTCCATCAAAATATAGCTCCCAAATGGCCTCATCAGATTCCCTCAAACTCATGATTTGTTCGTCGAGTAAATCATCGTTCAGAGGAGAGTCTGCCGGCAGCGGGTGTGCTGCCAGAAAGTCGGCAACGGCTTGTCCTTTCACAGCGCGAAGAGGAGTGAAAGTAATCTCAAATTGCAGTAATATCATAGACCAGTGGGCTAAACATCCTGACAACGTCGGTCGGGTCATAAGATATTGCAAAGGATTAATTCTTGAAATTAAACTAACTGAGTGTGAAAGCATATAATGCCTCAGTTTTTGGCCTGCGAAAACTAAAGCAAGACAATGCTTTTCAATTGAAGGGTATCGAATTTCCGTAGGAAGAAGTCTTCGACTAAGATAATAGAGAGCATTCTCCTTCCCTTCGTCGTTGACTTGAGCTAGCAGGGCGCCTAAAGACTCATCTAAGGCTGCAGTGTAGAGAATTAACGATTTTCCCGGAATTGGAGCTGCCAAAACTGGTGGATTGGAAAGATAGCGCTTAATATCGTCGAAAGCATTTTGACACTTCTCGTCCCATACGAATTTAGTATCTTTCTTCGCAAGGACAGAAAAGGGCTGACACCTTCCGGAAAGGTTAGAAATAAACCTCCTTATATATGCCAATCTACCTTGTAGAGACCTTAACTGGGTAAGGCTCCTAGGAGATGGCATGTCTAAGATGGCTTCAATTTTAGCGGGGTCAATCTCTATTCCTTGGTGCCTCACTACGAATCCTAGAAATTTCCCCGAAGTGACGCCAAAGGCGCATTTCAGAGGATTCATTTTCAAATCGTAGCGGCGCAACCGTTAAAAAACAACTCTTAAATCAAATAGGTGAGCCTCTTTGACTTTACTCTTGACAACCAAATCATCAATGTAACATTCAACTTGGTTATGGATTAAGTCGTCAAAGATACGGGTCATGGCCCGCTGGTAGGTTGCCCCAGTATTCTTTAAGCCAAATGGCATCACCTTGTAACAAAAGATTCCGATAGGGGTTCTGAACGCAGTATTTCTCTCATCCTCTGGGGCCATCTTGATTTGGTTATAGCCTGATGAGCCATCCATGAATGAGAAAATGGCATGTGAGGAGGCAATGTCCACCATGACCTCCGGTATTGGTAAAGGGAACTCATCTTTAGGACATGCCTTATTCAGATCCCTATAATCGACGCAAATCCGAATTTGACCGTTTTTCTTTCGGACTGGCACGACGCTAGCTACCCAAGAGGGGTATTGTTCCTCTCGAATAAATCCAGCTTCGACCAATTTCTTAACTTCAGAAACGACTTGTTGTTCAATTTCTAAGCGCATGCGTCGGGGAGCTTGTTTAACAGGAATGGCATCATGCCGAACTCCAAGTTTATGGACCGCTACCTCAGCGGGTAGACCTGGCATCTCGTCATATGTCCAGGCAAAGTAATCCCTAAATTCAAACAACAGTTGAATTAACTCTTGGGTTTCACCCTCGTTCAACAGAGCACTGATAAAGATTGGGCGGGGGTCATCATCGGTTCCCAGGTTAATTTCTTTTAATTCATCGACTGTCGATTTAATTTCTTCTTCGAATTCAAGGGGTGCATCCCGAACTTGAAGGTCATCGGGATCATCTAAAGTCTCCAAATAGAGCTCATCAAGAGGACAGAAGGGATCCGTAGGGACATTTGGTGATTCAAGATGGTAAGTTATCATTAGGCAATACTCATCATCGTCGAATGAACTAACGGTTCCAAAGCCAATACCACTTGTAGGATTGTGTTTAATTTTTGTTTTCCAAATGTTTTCGTGGTATCTAGCTTGACTCTTAGTCCATCGGTATGGTACAGAACCTTTAGAGAAAGTATTTTTCACACAGACAGGGAAGTAGCCGAAAGGTAATTCCATTAATTCATTAAAATCTGCCTCCTCAAGAGTTACATCATCTTCATCCCTTGTGGAGGAGGAGCTAGGAAAGAATTTCTGGACTTTCTTTACTTCACCATTCAAGTTGGGGGCCACTTTAACTTCTAACCCGGCAATCTTGCCAGCTGACAGTGGGGTCAGAGAAAGAGCCTCAATCATTCTACTGAGCTTTTCGTACATTGTCAATTCAGGCTCGTCACTTTTTACCCTTGCAACATCTTCCTCAATGTCACTGTCCTTATCTAAGATGAGATCAAATTTTGGAGAAGTATTTGTTTTTTTATAATCGAGGGAGAAGGCAACACCTTGGTCATTGGACTCAACATCGGAATCTGATTCCAAATCAATATAAACAGGTGTTGTTCTCCTCTCTGAGGAAACACGGCCTCGACATCGTGCCCTTAAGGCCATCCTCCCACCTCTTTGAGGTAATGCGTTTGGAGGCCTAAGGATAACGATGTCAGAGTCGTCTTCACTACTTAATTGTGTCATTTCTTGCTCAATATATTTTCCTTTTTCTTTCATTTGATTGGAACTTTGTCCAACCAACTTCTCCTCAATTCTGATCTGTAACTTAGAGCGGGACGAGGACCCTTTTGGAACAAAATATGTAGCATCTTCGTAGATTCCGATTTCTTGAATCGAAAACGGTTGCAGATCACCCTTAATCACGTGTTCAATACCATCTCGTTGGTACTTGATGCATTGGTGAAGGGTAGATGGAACCATTCTATATTCATGAATCCAAGGTCTACCTAAAAGGGCATTAAAGGATGTTGCCGAATCAACTATATGAAACTTAGCTTCAGTTTTCAAGCCTCCAATTTCTAAAAGCAAAGTGATTGAACCTAAAGCCCTCTCGCCCTTTTCATTGAACCCATGAAGCACCAACCTATCGGTTGAAAGCTTGCTAGTATCAACTCGGACTCGGAGGTATGCGAGGGTTTTTATGTTCATTACGTTGACCGATGCACCGGGATCAACGAGGACTCTTGATAACTTGAAATTTCCCACATCTACAGTAATGTAGAGGAGACGATTATGGTCCGCAGTTCTCAAGAGCAAATCTTCATCCGAAAAGGTGACTCCAGGAACCTCTTTCAAGTAAAATGCCTCATCTTTTGAAGTTGCAGCCAACTGGGTTAAACAAATCTCGGGGTCGAGAAGTGCTTTAATTAAAGACTCCCTCATTTCTTTGGAAAGAAGGAGGGCGTCATAAATGCTTAATTTTGCTGGCAACTTCCTAAGATGGGCTAAAACGTTGTAATCAACCTTAGGAACGACAGACTCAAAACCCGGAGGGATTAAAGGAAATTCTGATTGCTGAGGGGAATCTGGATTTAAATCTTCAAAGGGAGTTTGCTTGCCTTTCTCTTGAGGGGGAAGCCTAGGGGGTAAGACCTTACCGCCGCGGAGTTGCACCTGCTCGATGTCCTCGGGAGGGCAAACTAGGGGCAGTGTCTACGCACACCATAGGAGTTGGGTCATCATTTCCCGACAGCGAGTCAGAATCTGAAAGTTCTATCAAAATAGGATTTTCTTGAAAATTGATTTGAGGGAAATCACTTTCTGATAAAGCCTCACACTCGACCTCTTCTTGAATAGCTGGTTTGGGAAGATCAATTTCTTTAAAATTGAGACTTTCTTCACAAGAATTTTCATTTAAAATAGGAGAGTCATCAATTTGCATTTCATTTCCATGGTCAATCATCAAGACAGAAGCAAAAGGATGTTTTTTATTCATCTTCTGACCCTTCGCCTTTGATGGGGCAAAGTAAAAGTCAGATAACAAAAGAGGGGAAAGGGTCTTAACACCCCCATCCGTCATCCTAATAAATCTCTCATCTACACACTTCCTCTCTACAAAATCAACTTCTTTTTCTTTAAAACATTTGGCAGTAGTTCCTGTGACTACTGGAGAGGAAAGTGGCTCAACATCTTCCTGCGAAGCGTCCAGGTCAACCTCCCACACCGGGTCCTGGGCTATCGTAGTTAGCTGTTGAGAAAGATGAAAAGACTTGTTAATCGACTTTTTAAGTGCCCGGGACAAAGCGATGTCCCAACCATCTTCAACAAAACAAGGAAGGTTAAGGGAGTTACCTGAAATGGTCTTAATGGAAGCTTTTTCTGGATCGACCAAGTATTCCTTAGGAATTATGATGTTACCTTGGGTGTAGTTCCTCTCAAGCCAGTCTTTGAACACAACACAGTCTTCAAGAGGGTGACTAAGCATCCGGTGGTATGGACAGTACTTGGGATCATCTTTCTTACTTTCATCCTCAGGCCTCCTAGCCTCTGGCAACTGAAAATCTGGTTTCTTTAATAGACTCCTGAAAATCCTCTTAACTGACTCCCTTTTAAATGGATATGGTTTTGCCAATCTCTCTCTAAGAGGGACAGGGTCTCTGGTGTACTGAGGAGTAATCTGAAAAGGCTGTCTCTTAACTGGCTGTGGTGGCGGTGGTGGAGGAGCACTAGGCTGATTGACCATTGGCCTCTTTCCTTTGTCAACTGCCGACACTACTGCCTTTTTCTCAAATGTCTTAACCAATCTAGGACCTTTCTTATCTTCAGACTGCTCTCGTAGGAATGGCATCCTATGAGCCTCTTCCTGCAAATTGCTAGCCTTATTAAGAAGTTTTTCAAAAGTTTTAATAGTGAAACCCTTCAGGAGAAAAGCAACAGGGCCGTGGATGTTCTTAAGGAGTATTTCCACTGCATGTTGCTCTTACAACTGGGGTTCACACTTCATCGAGAGGTTTCGCCACCTCAAGATATACTCAACCAGAGACTTTCCCGGCTTTTGCTTTTCAACAACTAGATCGCCCACGGTAGTTCGTTGTTGTGCTCCAGAAAATCTTTTAAGGAAAAGGTTTTCTAGATCACAAAAGGTTCTCACTGAACCATTGGGCAGATCGGCGTACCATTCAAAAGCAATGCCGGATAGACTACTCACAAATTGGCGAAATAGTAGAGCATCCGACCCTCCCGCATTGCAACAACTTGCTCTGCGGTGGGCCAAATGCTGTCTCAGATTTTCAATTCCAGTGAAAATTTTAAAAGTTGGTGGCACACAACTTTTTGGGTAGGGAACTGAATCATATTCTTCGGGTATGGTCTACCCTTTGGAATAGATCCGGTTCCTTGCGAAAAGGCTAAGGCCTCCCTTACCTGATCCTCAATCAGTTGCTTAATGCCTTTCTGAGGCAGGGTTGAAGGAACAGGGGGAACTATAGGTGCTGCTTGAGATGCCTCTGGTAGGCAAGGAGGGATCACTGATGTTGACTCGGGAGGCTTGGGGCTAGATTCCGTCTTTCTAACCCTTTCCACAATTTCTCGAGCCGTTTGTTGAATTTTAAGTGAATCCTACTCTGACTTATCAAATCTTTCTTGCATCTCTTTAACTTGTATCATCATGTTTGCCAGCTGATTCTCTAAGTTTTTTTATATACTCCTCATCCTTAGCCCTTACGGACTCATCTGAATCGGACCCAACAACATGTGAATCATCATCTTTAACAGGCCTGCGTCTACTAGGTTCGGCCTCCTTGTTAGATCCTCTAGTTTCCACCATGGAAATGCTACCAACACAATCATCTTCCTCTCCAAGGAGGTCATCCAGATCTGGGTCAAAGGTTGCTACTTCTTCCTTCTTGTACAGAATATTTCTTATTTCTTGTACTACCTCCTCAATTGGTCTATCCCCAATAGACTTGGGATCAAGGGGTAAGTACCCTTTATAAGCTGCCATGTCAAAGAGTTCTTCCTTCTCTAGCTTATAAATTATCTCAGTAAGCTTCGGATTAGGATCTAACTTTGGCTCTGCAGTTTGCTCTTCTTCTTCTAAATCAAAATCTAGGTCAATTCCTTCCTCCTCGACTGCCCCAAGATCGGTAGTCAGAAGAGTGGCATTCTCTACAAGGAGAGGGGCACATACCTCAGGAGGTGAAGCAGGAGCATGTAGGGAAATAGCTCCTACATCAGGTAGGGTAAGGTCCTCAAACTCCTGTGTAGGGAGCCTAGGAATGACACATAAATCTATGCTATCGACAACCGGATCATCAACGGGAACCATAACTGGATCAGGAACTGGGCTGGCTGTGGGTAGACTATCTGCTGCAACAACTGAAGAACTAGGTTGAGCATCCATCAACTCAATCAAGACTGGAGAAGGTTTAACTGCGACTCGTTGGAGTTGGAGAATGAACTTTGGAGTTCTTGGAGGCGGTGGTAATTTCTCCAAATTGGTCCTTTTTGGGACAAATTTCTTCTCAGGTGATTTGGGCCTCTTGCCCTTAACATCCAGATGTCTTTGAGTTTCAAATTCCTCAGGCTTAACAACTACTGAGGCCAACCTTACAGCTTTGGGAGGGGGTACCGGGGGGTCTACCAACAGGATGGCGGCCTCTCTCAGACCCAGTCAACACAATACCCTCCGTCTTAGAAGAAGGAGGGCGTGGCGCCCAGTGGTATCCATCAACTAATACTGAAGTGGCGGGCTATTTAACATACTTTTTATTCATCCTAACAGGTTGTGGAGTTAGATTGTTGGCCTCAGACGCCTCTTCTTTCAACACTTCTTTTTGGAAGCGATGGGAGATCACTCCCTTTAGCTGTTTCATGTACTGCTCCTTTGTTTGGCCAGATTGTGCAGCACATGTATGAATTATGTTTCTCAAAGCCCTTGTTTTCTGCACATGCTTTTCCTTGGGAGTCTTTTTAGTCGAGTAGTCAACCGGGCATGGTGGGGAACGGGCTATCCTAACTATCCTCTCCTCCCCTTGAGCAGAAGCTAAGGGGAAAAAACGACTCCCTTTCAAAAGGGGAGAGGAAGCAGGAATAGGTAGCTCCTCATCAGCCTCAGGCTCTACCTGAGCTAAAGTCTTAAAAGGTACAATTCTTTTTGCCTTGGAGATCTTTTTTCTAAGTCTCCTCAAGTAGTTCTTCTTTTGATTCTTGGTTGAAAAGTTGAGTCCAGAGCTAGATCCTTCTTCAAAAACAGACTTGACTTCAATGGGGGTCTCAATAACTGGTTCAGGCAGTTTCTGTGTCTCAACCTCTACTGGTGCAGCGGATGTAGATCCCACAGTCAATTCAATTTCAGGTGTAGGACCTTTACTGGCATCTAGTTTGACTATCTCATGTCCATCCATGTAGAACTCCAGGGTATCAAATCCCAGTCCAAAAACCACAATCCTTCCTTGATCATCGACAGTAGACGACAGTTCTCGATCAAAGGTGAAAATTAACTTGCCAGCCATTTGAGTTTTCTGAAAATTAAAGAGAGGATGGGAATTAGGCTTCCTTTAAGAGAAGTAACGAAGAGTTTGTTATTCTGAAATTTAAGGCATGTAAAATCATCTCAACCTTGTAACATATGTTGAGTGGTAAATAATATCACCCAACACATGTTAGGAAGGAAAAGAGATTAAGTACATGCAAAAAGATTTGTTTTTTTTTTAAAAGATTGACATATGTTAACCCATGAAGTAATGTATGGGGTAGCATATGGGATTTCAGAATTTGGAGAAAGTTATTATATATATACATTTTTCTTTCTATGTTTTGAAGGAAATTTGAATTCTGAATGATTTAGGATGGGTTTCTCTACGAAATCCGAAACACAACGGACAGAGTTTCCCCTTGCTCGAAGGCTTATGGAATTGTAAGAAAGACCCAAATAAAGTAAATAGTCTAACCCTCTTCATTTCTAAGAGTCAAGGAAGAGTGAGGGCGTTAAAACTAAAATACTTCAAAACTTCTAAAATCAAGAATTCTTCAAATTCCTTTCATTATTGAAAGTTCACATATTGAATGTGAAATTTGTTAATCTTAAATTTATTGAAATTAAAAGAATATTTAGGGACCTGATTTGACACTATCGCCTCATAGGAAATCCCAGGGCAGAAGGTCAAAATCAGGACAACCAAGTTAGCATGTAACAATATTTTTTTGGAGGTAGAACCTCTCTTTTGATGTTTTAAATTATTTTTAGATGTTGGCCACACTCTCCCAAGAAAGAAATGGGTTGAGGAACCAACGGAAGGAAGATAGTTAAGACTACCGATGAAACGAAATTTCATTCTTATTAAAGATTGAAAGAGAGATTTGTCCCACCGGGCGTGCCATTTTTTGTTGATGAAATCATGTTTTGAAAAATATTAGTTTTCTTTGGGAATTTTATTATTGAGATTGAGTTCTAATTCTAAGGTCGAATCAACTCGTTAGAAAGAATATATCACCCCGAAGGATGAAAATAAAATTTCATAACGGTGTTCAGACTTAGAATTATGTAAACTCATCTTGAATATTATGATTGGGTTCTAAAGAGAATTTCATATGGCCCCGAGGGAACAAAATAAAGTTCAACTAAATACCCAATTAAAATATTTAAGAATTATGATCGTCGCGTTTACATCCGAAGCCTTATCGAAGAAGGATGTATCTCCCCGAAGGGAAATAACACCATTCTACGATAATTCTTCTAATGCAACGACGACGATCATTTTAACTTTTCCCAAAGAAATCTCGTAAAGTTTTTTTTTAAATTGATTTTAAAATCAGGTGTGTGGGGTTTCAAATCTCCTACGAGCGCAAGCCCTCGTAGTTAATTACATCGTAGGGAGGCAAAGTCCCCTACGAAAACTCTCGATTAGAATAAGAATGAAATTTTGTTAGATTTTCTAGGAGTGATATCAAAACATGAATAGAATTATTCGAAACTCAAAAGGGAATGGATCAAGATTGAGCACTTATTAACAGATTCGAGGGAAGAGAGGTAGAGGACACTTTGAGATTCCAGAACCATCCGGAAGTGTCCCAACTTAATCTAAGTGTTTGACTATGTTTTAGGATTGAAATGAAGATTTAATTAGAGTTGAGCATTTTATTAGAATTTTGAGATTATATTCCTGAAATGTGGGGTCTTATAATAAAAAATATGCCCCGAATCCTAGATCTAATTTGGACACTGGACCACAGTCGTTCGAACCTAACTAATGCAATGCAAGGTCTGGACTTACCCCGGCCTGGATTGGGGAGCCAGCTAACCACCTAGTCGATTTAAAAGAGATGAGTCTGATCTTTTATGCAGGAGTGGTAAGGATGTTGCAATTAAAGTTTTAGAGAATTGGGGCCGACATCTAGAGATTTTCCTAATTGGCCCCTTTGACTTATGTTGGGTGCTAAAAATGCTAAACTGATGCAATTAAAATTTTGACTCTTTTAGTTTGTATCTAATGCAATGCATGCTGGTTAACAACTTCCAATCAAATATGCTTGAAATTTTAAAAAACAGGCTTAGAAAATAATTTTTTTAGAAGACTGGACTTCCCCAGGTCCGGCACCTCGTCCTCATAGGTCAGACTATTCGGACTCTACCCGCAGGTAGGGAGGGTCTAAAGCAAGGAGAGAGTAATGCAGAAATATGCATGCGACCCCGGGGTCGATCCCCGGCTAATTCCCTAGATTCGTTATCTTTCTATGTTATTTAGACTCACTAAAATTTTAAACTTTAAGATTATGAGTATAAGAATTTTCACACCCTCACGAGTCTCACGTATCCAGGCAAAAAAATAAAAGCGGCATGCAATCGCCAAAAAAAACTAAGAAAAGCAAGTAATCCTAAAGGCAATCAATTCATCACATCAAATATAAATTAATTAATAAATGTTCATAGGCAGAATTGCCTTGCTTATTACAAAGCAGGGTCTTGCAGAAAGTAAAGTGGCCGGGCACCTCTGACAATAACCCGGATTTCAAGACTAATAATGACGCAAGTTATTTTGAGTGGGATACTCTCAATCTTCAAATCTTCAAATCTTCAATCTTGTTCTTCTTTGGACTCCTTTTCTTCAGTCTTCTTGGATTCTTCGTGGTGGATTACCCAAATGGATAAGAGGACACTTTCCTTTAAGGGGGAAGGCTACTCTTTCCTCTTTGGGTAAGGAAGAAGTATGATCCAAATTTGGATTTCCAAATGGAAAAGGAATATTCCCCAAAGGGGTATCCTTTCCTCTTTGGAATCCAAGCTTTGGATCTATGTATCCCAACTCAAAATCAACTTTCACAACACTTGACACTTACACAAATTACATTGATATCAAAATAAAAATCTAGACTCACCTGCAGGGTTATCCTAAGCAATTGATATATAAAAAGCAGTTATTCCCAAGCAGTTGTATATGAGCAGAAAAGAAAGTAAACACACTGGCCATGCTCTTTTTATTATTTGGGGGCTTTAGCAGCTGAAGCACCAGTGCAAAGAGTTTATAATATTTATGCATTTTTTATGATTTGCCCCCTTTTTATATTGCCCCGCATGAGCGTGGCCACCTACAGAAAACTGTGTCAACATCCAGATCGTACCTAACCTAAGGGTATTCTAATCGCCAAACACATCAATCCATCCACAGAGTATAAAAAAAGTAAGCAGACACAGAAAAGCAATTTCATCCACAACATGCAGTAAAAACTACGAAAAATCCGGCACACAGCAGTAAAGTAAACACCGGCCTAACCTAGATCTAGAGTTGGTTGTCCTAGCACAGCATCTAAAGTGTGTGTGAAAGGTAGTGTGGCAGGGGTATATCCTAAGTTGGATGGTTAATCAAAGTTGTCTAAAATTCTGAGTTTGTTAAGGCTTAATAGGGGGGATTTCAATTAAAGTTTAAGTATTAATAGATTAAGAATTTTAATTAAATGTATTTTAGAAGTTAATTGATTACTACCTTTGTTTCACACCGAGGCCGTGAAGTTTATTTCACCTTCCTTGGGGCTAAGCTAATAGCCTCGTAGGCCTAGGTTACCCAATAGTAATCGAGGTTGATTAAGTTACTTTAAGTTTGTTGTAATTAAGAGACATGAATTAATATCAGAAAGGGTTTCTTGCTAATTTTTAATGGGTTGGTTGAGAATTTTATTAACCTATTGGGAGAATTTTGGGATCTAAGGGAATTAATAAATTGTTAAAGCTATCCGGATATGCTAACTAAGGGGTCAAAATTTGACTTTTCAAATTAGAGCTAATATTAGGGGTTTCAGATTTTTAACAAAAATTAGACCTAATTGTGAGTTGTTAGACAGGTAGTAGGCTCAAATTGGAGTTTTCTACAAAAAGTTATGATTTTTAGAAGTTTTGACCTATTTTGACCTGAGGTTGACCAAAAATGTTGACCTTTTGACTTTGACTAAATTTTGGGGGTTTGACATTTTTAGAAATTACTATATTTTAATTAGAGTCATTAGTCACTGAGTTTGATTGATTTGGATTTTTCCACAATTAGTAATGAATTTTGGAAGTTTGAGGTATTTATAGGAATTATTTAATTGTTTCAATTAAGGGCCCTTTTAATGATTTTACTCCAAATGATTTCCTAACTTCTTGAAAATATCTCCAAAGGTCAGGAATGACCTAAGGAGTGAATCCCAAGTGTTTGGGAAATTTTTTTGGATTTTTAATTATTATTAATTATTTAATTTGATTAAATGTTGGATTCCACTCAAAATTAAACTGAGCCTTAATCTGCTGTCGTATCAGCTTGGTTCTAATTTTAGTTAATAGAGAATCTAATTCTGGTCAGTTAGAGGTATTATACATAATTTTTGGATTTAAAATGGATTTATTACATTTTTTAGAAGTTTTAAAGGCTTAATTAAGGTTATAGAGTTAGGAAATTTGATTAAGGGTCTTAATGACTTCTAAATTCAGTGAAAATTTCTCTAAGGGCTGAAGATGTTACTAAGTTTAAATGGTTCAAATGTCGAATCAAAAGGAGATGTATCCTAAATGTTGGAAATTCTCTAAGTTTTCTACACAAATCCTTAATTATTGTCCTTAATGACACTAAGTTTAATGGGCTCAAATCAATGTGTTGTCTAACCCTCAAACAAAGTATAAATAAGCACATGAAATGGCATAATCAAGTCCTTAAAACTAGGAGAGCCTAGGCTAGGTGGTGTGTGCACAACCTAAGCATGCAAGGATTAATTTTTTTTTTATCAACATAACTAGATTGTGATTAATGAATAATTAGAATATAATTATCCATTAATCTCCTTCCCCCGTATATTCCATTCAATTATGCTTAATCTATGCTCAAAATTCCAAAGGTGAATATCTCAAATATCCGTTAAAGATTTAATCTACATATTTTCAAAGTACATTTCAAAATAAACATACACATAGTAACATATATAAACCTATATACCTAAAATATATATAACCTTTAAAATAATATAATCAAAATAATCTCCCTTTTTTTTTTTTAGAGATCCACAGGTTTTCTAATTATTCTAAGAATAAATTTTAATTTTAAAAATACTTGATATAATACTTAATATAATACTAATTAAATAACACACTATTCAAGTAATTCAAGTTAATCATAAAAAAAAAAAAAAAAGTTAATCATAATAAACTAAATTTAGGATATTTGAAAATAAATTTAAAGCAAAACATAATTTTCTGGAAATTTTAATATACTCTTTATATTTTTATGAATTAGTATAGATTTAGTTAAAAAGAAAAAGAGTTTGAGTTTTAAAACAATTAAGTGGTTTTGAACTAATTCAAAATTAACTAATAATTAAAATAATATCTAAATTAAATTTAATCAGGACTTTATTATTTTTTTTAAAGTTATATTTATATATAATTTTTTTTTAAATAAAGTAGTTTAGTGTAAATTATGGAAATAAGTACATATATATATACAAACATACTTATATTTAGAAATTCAATAACTACTAAGATAGAACTCAAATAAATGTGTAACAATTTCTGGAAGTCAGTCATATACCCAAGAATACTCATGCCAAATTTCAGATAAAAATACCTTATATATATTTAATTAAAAATAGAATATGATTTTCTATATTTCTTAAATTTTGATAAAATAATAATCAAAATAGTCTCATTTTATTTTTAAAATAAACTAGACAAAATTATGAACAGTTTGATATATTATACTTATTTTTTGGTTATATATTTTATTTATTATCATTTTTTGAAGTTGTATTAATTAAAATGAATTTAAATCGATTTATTAATCAAACGACGGCGCCGGCGTGACAGGTGGCGCACTCGGGTTCGCGGGATCGAAACCGCGTGACGGCAGGGACACGCGTCGGCCGCAGGCTGCTTCACGCGGTTTCACTAAACCAGGTCAGCGGTCGACGGAGACCGTTGGATTAGCTGCGGGTCTGATCTAACGGCTGGGATCGCATCCCGCCGTTTGATCTCAACAGAAGAAGATCAGACCGCGGACGTTCGATCCTGCAACTTCGAGCGGACGGCCTTGATTTCGTCAGACGATCGATCGAAAGCTAACTAGAATACATGGGAGAACCAAAACGCGGAGCGGCCAGATCTGGATCGATGTTCATGTGATCAACGGTCCCGAAAATGTACATCCGTATCAAACTACTACAGACGCCCTAGGATCCGTTTTTTGGTTCGTTCTCTCGATCGGGTGGACGAAACCACTTGAAATTTTAGGCTCAAGAAGAAGAAATGAACAGAAACAATGGGGAAAGATTTGTTTTGCCTAAAACACTCTACATAAAAAGCTAATTAAATCCATCTAAAGTGAACTAGGTCTAAAGTTTTAAGAGATTATACCGTTAGATCTTCGAAATTTCTAGATTGATGAGCTTGTAGACTGTCCAAGTGAAGATCCCTAGCACAAAAACGAGCTCGAACGCGCCTGGATCGACTGCTACAAGCCTGGGACGGGCTAGGTGGTGGGTTCGCCGGAGAACTCGCCGCCGGTGACGTGCAACCACTTGGATTTTGTAGTGGGAAGGTAGAGGAGGCCCTGAGGATCTAAAACGAACAAAGAAATCGCTCTGGAAGACTAGGGTAAGTGAGAGAGATTGCCTTGATCAAAAAAAAAAAAGGCTTCAAAAGTCACCTTTTTCCCTATTCAAATGGCCTGGGCTGGGTTGGATGGCTGGGATCGACTCCTAAACTCTCCAGATGATGCCACCTGTCCCTGGGAAAGCTGGAAGGTTGCCCCAAAGGCTGGACACGCCACATTCCCATTGGGTGGACTTGGGATGAGTGGAGGGGGGACATTGCCACTTATGGCTAAACCAGGGGTGGAGCTCGGTTAGGGAGCCTATTAGAGAGCTTTAGGACACTAATAGGTCAGCCCAAGGCAGCTTAAATCAGGGAAAAGTGGATAAAAGCTGATTAAGACCTTTTGGAAAGGTTTAAACCCTTGGTTTGACTATGTTGACCAGTCAACATGTCAAGGGAAGCTGAGGTGGCATCAAAGCAGGTCATGGGACCTTTCCTAATGGCTGGATGGGTGTGGCTTGAGCTGAGTAAGGCTTGATAGGTTGGTTTGACCAATAGGCATGGTTCTCTAAGCCTTAGGTTGACTGATTTGACCAGTCAACCCAATCAAGGGTTTATGGAATTGCACCTAGGTAATCCAAATGGACTGATTAGGTGGATTGGAGCATGATTCCAAAAGTCATGTATGTTAATTGATTCAAGAAAGCTTAATGGGCCCTTAATGGGCTTTTAGGCCAAAAACAGTTGACTTGGTCAACCAATTGGGTTCATGGGCTAGAAATGGATTCAACAAATTCAGAATGTCATACTGAGTCTACTGGATGTGGTCCCAAGGTTTGGAGGGATCAATTGGATCAAAATCCTCATCTGAACCCTTAAGGGTTCATTGGGTCCAACCATGTTGACTGGGTCAACCTGGTTGACCCAAGGGGTGAGTCTGGGCTGGATAAATTTGAAATGATATTTGGAAATCATTGGAGGTGGTCCCCAAGTCTGGGGAGGTCAATTCAGTCAAAATGACTATTTGGACCCTTAAGGGTCTGCTTGGGTCAACCCTGTTGACTTGGTCAACTAGGTTGACTCAGGAGCTGGGAATGGGTTCAACAGGTTTGAAATGGCATTTGAAACTTGCTGCAAGTGACTGCACTCAGTTTGGAGTTCATTTGGTTTGGAAAGCATGTTTGAGCCCAGAGGGGTATTTTGGTCATTTTGGGCCCATGGCCACTAGGGGCTGAAATGAGTCCAGAAAAAAATACAGTTTATTAATCAACATGTCAAGATTAATGGTCTGGAATTGATTAGAGGCTTTGGTGAAGGTTCTAAGGTCAGAATCTTCAAGGCCAAAGGTCAAGTGGCATAGGCTGTAAGTATCTGAAGGTTTTACAGCCTTTGGATTTTGATTTAGATTCTGGGGTTAGAGACCTCAGAATGGGCTCAAATTTGAGGGGTAACCTCTAGAGACATGTCTTATCACTTTGCAAGTGATAGACCCTGGAATCAGAGGTCACTTGACTAGGTTTTAAAGTATTTGAAAACTCCTTGAAAATGGTCTTAAGGACACGGCCTTAAGACTTAGGATTTGAGTTTGGATTTCTGGATTTGGAATGGATTTTAAGTTTGAATGATTCAAATTGAAGTATTCAATTTATTTATAATCATTTAGATGATCATAAATGATTGGAAAGGTTTAGAACTAGATCAAAGATAAGATCAAGGTCTAGATTGAAGTTAGGATTCTTAACTAGATTAGATCAAAGTTTGGATGGGTTTGAAGCTTGAATTGATTTGAATTTGAATTGAATGAAGTTCAGATCGATTTGAGGTTTGAATTAATCAAGGGTAGGGATTGGTTTGAAGTTAAAATTGATCAAGGTTATGGATTGATTTGAGGTTAAGGTGGATCAAAGGGATGGAATTGATTTGAGTATGGATTGATCCTAGGATCTAGAGGAGTTCTAGGATTTGGAATCTGGAGAAATCCTAAGGTCTAGAATAGACCCTGAGGTCTTGGATCTAGGAAGGAATCCTAAAGTCTAGAGTGGATGCTAGGGTCTAGGCTCTAGGAAGGATCCTAAAGTCTAGAGTGGATCCTAAGGTCTAGGATTGGATATGGATTCTGGAAGGGTCTTAGTGACCTCATACAAAAATGAGGTCAACATAGGCCCACCATTACTTGGCACACGGGAGTTCCTCCTCCTCCTAGGAGGCACTTGGATCCAAGGTCCCACTTCATCTTCATTGTCTTCTGCATTTGCCCGATCAGCCTGGTCCACACAAGAGGAGCCAGGTCTAGACTCAATACTCCCATTGCCGACTAGGCCTCCAACCGAAGGAGGGGGGGCAGACCCATCCGTAGAAGCGCAAGCGGTCCCAGACATAGAGGTAGACCCCAGATCAACCCCACTCGGCCGGGAAGGGGGAGGAGTAATCGGACTCTTCCCAGCCTTATTACGAGGAGGCTGCATCCCTCCAGAACCATTAAGATCCCGGCTTCCCGAGCAATTCTGCCTGCTTGGGCAATGTTCCCTTCGGTGACCCACTCTGCCACAGCCATAACATAGAACTCCAATTCCCTCATACTCCACCGGTTGGAAGAACTTCCCTTTCCAACCGTTAATCCATACTCCCGTAAGTAATTTAGAGGCCAGGTTCATTCTCACACAGACGCGGGCGTATTCTCTGCGGCCCCAGCTCCCAGTCTGCGCATCAATCCACAGAGGAGTGCCAAATCTTGAAGCAATCCTAGCAATGTTACATTCGTCCCAATACTGCAGGGGCAGGTTAGGCAAACGAATCCACACCGGAGAAGACAGACCCTCCATCGAAGCCGGAGAGAAGTCCGGTGACCACCTGTCAAGCCCCACCAAGCTACCTCCAATGAACCACGGCCCTCCACTTAGGACAGCATCCCTTGCCTCCACCGCAGCAAAAATACAAGCAAAGCAGCCATGGCCGAGCATGGTGATTTGAAAGTCCCCAAAACGGCCCCATTGCCGTTGAAGATCCGCTTTCAGAGTGTAGAACGAGGAGCTTCTACCAATAATCTTTCCCACTACCGCACGATCCAACATATCCATATTGGCCTTCACCCGCTCCAGGTTCAGGTTGATGGTAGTTCCGTCCTCATCAAAGGCATTAATCAATTCAGGATTCGAAATCGGAATGTGCTCCGGTTTCTTCCAGGGATTCCCAGCCACCGCCGTGAAGGGGTTACTCTTATTCATGCCATTCCCAAAGGAAATGCCACCACCGTTAGGCGCTCCGTCTGCTTTGGCATAATCACAAACAGGTATACTGCATTCAACTCGGACATCAGCCTGCACAGAGGAGGCATTCGCCCCTCCATCCTCCACACCATTGTTCATCACCTCGTCAGTTGGCATAGCCATCTCCTCAGTAGAGCCACCTCCACTGCGAACGAGGTCATTACACCACTCATGAAGCTCCGGGCTAACCGCCAGCAGTCCTGAACGCCTTGGCATACCAGCATTAACGTCAAACGCTTCTTCCATCTCCTCCCACTCCTCCACCGCCTGTGCAGCCTCCTCGACCTCCATAGAAGTCTCGTCCGCCGCCACCAGCGGCTGGGAAACAGTCCCGCGCACCCCCGCCAGCAAAGCCGCTGACTGAACCATAGGCGAGGATGAAAAATCCTCCATCGAAACCGCCTCAAGAGACTGGGCCGAAACCCCCTTCGGAGGCGGCAGCGCTCCCTTAGCATCCACATTCCGAACCTTAGCTTCCCACCGGCTCTCACTTGGTCCATCCGTTCCAGATCTACCCCCATCTCGGGTCTTTCCTTTTCCCTTACCTCCCGTCGATTTGCTCGGAGAACGCTCCCCAGGCTTCTTACCGGACCCACCACCACCAATGCTTCGCCGTCGATCCTCCCCTGCCGTGCCGTCGCCTCCACCCCCGCTTAAGCGGGAAGGTGACCTTCGGTCACCTCCCGCCATACCCACAGCTTCTCTCTCTAAAAAAAACAAGAGAGAGAAAAAAGCGGGAAGAATAAAAAAAAGAAGAAGAAGGAGAGAGAGAGAGAGAGAGAGAGAGAGAGAGAGAGAGAGAGGGGTAGAGAGAGAGAGAGAAGAAGAAGAAGAAGAAGAAGAACAAGAAGAAAAAGAAGAAGAAGGAGATAGAGAGAGAGATAGAGAGAGAAAGGGAGAGAGAGAGGAGTAGAAGAGGAAGAATAAGAAGGAGAAGGAGAGAGAGAGAGAGAGAAAGAGAGAGAGAGAGAGAGAGAGAGAGAGAGAGAGAGAGAGAGAGAGAGAGAGAAGGAGAGGGAGGGGGAGGGAGAGGGGGAGGGGGAGAGAGAGTGAGATCAAAAGATAGTGAGTTAGAGCGAGAGAGATAGATACATAGTGAGAGAGAGAGAGAGAAAGTAGAAGAAGAGGAAGGAGAAAGAGAGAGAGGAGAGAGAGAGAGAGAGAGGAGAGAGAGATAGACAAAGAGAGAAAGTGAAAGAGAGAGAGAGAGAGAGAGAGAGAGAGAGAGAGAGAGAGAGAGAGAGAAGAGAGAGGCAGGGAAGATAGAGAGAGGAGAGGGAGATAGAGAGATAAAGAGAGAGGGAGAGAGAAGGTACGAGAGAGAAAGGACAAGATGAAGAAGAAGAATAAAATAAGAAGAAGAAGGAGAGAGAGAGAGAGAGAGAGAGAGAGAGAGAGAGAGAGGAGTAGAAGAAGAAGAATAAGAGGGAGAAGGAGAGAGAGAGGGGGGAGAGAGAGAGATAGAGAAGGAGAGAGAGGGAGAGGGAGAGAGAGAGAGAGGGAGGGAGAGAGTGAGATAGAGCGAGAGAGATAGATAGAGAGTGAGAGAGAGAGAGATAGAAAGATAGAGAGAGAAGGTAGAGGAAGAAGAAGGGGAGAGAGAGAGAGATAAAGAGAGAGGAGAGAGCGAAAGAGAGCGAGCGAGCGAGCGAGAGAGAGAGAGAGAGAGAGAGAGAGGAGAGAAGAATAAGAAGAACTAGGAGGAGAGAGAGAGAGGAAGAGAGAGAGGGAGAGAGAGATAAAGAGAGAGGAGAGAGAGAGGGAGAGAGAGTGAGTGAGAGAGAGAGTGAGCGAGAGGGAGAGAGAGTGAGTGAGAGAGAGAGAGTGAGCGAGAGGGAGAGAGAGTGAGTGAGAGAGAGAGAGTGAGTGAGAGAGAGAGAGAGAGAGAGAGATAAATTGAGAGGAGAGAGCGAGAGCGAGAAAGAGAGAGAGGGAGTAGAAAAAGAAGAATAAGAGGAATAATAAGAAGATGGGGAGAGTGAGTGAGAGAGAGATAGAGAGGGAGTGAGAGAGGAGAGCAAGAGCACA
>CM039726.1:40038839-40041574 GCA_022539455.1 Dendrobium nobile
GAGAGAGAGAGAGAGAGAGAGAAGAGAGAGAGAGAGAGAGAGAGAGAGAGAGAAGAATAAGAAGAAGGAGGAGGAGAGAGAGAGAGAGAAAGTGAGAGGAAGAGAGAGAAGAGAGAGAGGAGAGAGGGGGAAGATAAGAGAGGAGAGGGAGATAGAGAGAGATAAAGAGAGAGAGAAGGGGGGAGAGAGAGAGAGAGTGAGGGAGAGAGGTGAAGGAGAAGAAGGAGAATAAAAGAAGTAGAAGAAGAAGAAGGAGAGAGAGAAAGAGTGAGAGAGGGAGAGAGAGAGAGAGAGAGAGAGAGCTATACTTTAGAGAGAGAGAGAGAGAAAGAGAGGTGGAGAGGGAGAGGGAGAGGGAGAGAGAGAAGAAGAAGAATAAGAAGAAGAAGGAGAGAGAGAGAGAGAGAGAGAGAGAGAGAGAGAGAGAGAGAGTAGAAGAAGAAGAATAAGAAGGAGAAGGGGAGAGAGAGAGAGAGAGAGAGGAGAGAGAGAGAGAGAGAAAGAGAGAGAGAGAGACAGAGAAGGAGAGAGAGGAAGAGGGAGAGCGAGAGAGAGAGAGAGAGGAGGGAGGGAGAGGGAGAGAGTGAGAGCGAAAGAGAGTGAGATAGGGAGAGAGAGAGATAGATAGATAGAGAGAGAGTAGAAGAAGAAGAAGGAGAGAGAGAGAGAGAGTGAGTGAGAGAGGGAGGAGAGAGAGAGAGAGAGAGAGAGAGAGAGCAGAGAGCGAGAGAGAGCTAGAGAGAGAGAGTGAGAAAAAGGAAAGAGAGAGAAGAATAAGAAGAAAAATGAGGGGAGAGAGAAGGAGAGAGGAAGAGAGAGAGGGGGAGAGAGAGAGATAAAGGGCGAGGAGAGAGAGAGAGAGTGAGAGGGAGAGAGAGAGAGGAAGTAGAAGAAGAAGAATAAAAAGAATAATAAGAAAAAAGGGAGGGAGAGAGAGAGAGAGAGAGAGAGAGAGAGAGGAGAGAGAGATATATAGAGAGAAATAGATAGAGAGAGAGACGAGAGAGTGAGAGAGAGAGAGAGTAAAAGAAGAAGAAGGAAAGAGAGAGAGAGAGAGAGAGAGAGAGAGAGAGAGGAGAGAGAAGAAGAAGAAGAAGAAGAAGAAGAAGGGGAGAGAGAGAGAGGAGTAGAGGAAAAAGGAGGAGAGAAAGGAGAGATAGATAGATAGAGAGATAGAGAGAGATAGAGGGAGAGATAGGAGAGAGAGAGAGATAGATAGAGAGATAGAGAGAGATAGAAAGAGAGAGAGAGTGAAAGAGAGAAGGGGAGAGAGAGGGAGATATAGAGAGAGATAGAGAGTGATAGAGAGAGAGAAAGAGAGAGAGAGTAGAAGAAGAAGAAGAAGGAGAGAGGGAGGAGAGAGCGAAAGAGAGTGAGATAGAGCGGAGAGAGATAGATAGATAAATAGAGAGAGAGATAGAGAGAGTGAGAGTAGAAGAATAAGAAAGAGAGAGATAAAGAGAAGGAGAGAGAGGGAAGATAGAGAGAACAAGGGAGATAGAGAGAGATAAAGAGAGAGAGAGAGAGAGAGAGAGAGAGGGAGAGAGAGAGAGAGATTGAGAGAAGGAGAGAGGTAGAGATGAGAAGAAGTAGAAGAAGGAGGAGGAGGAGAGAGAGAGAGAGAGAGGAGAGAGAGAGAGAGAGAGAGAGAGAGAGAGAGAGAAGAGAGAGAGAGAGAGAGAGAGAGAGAGAGAGAGAGAAGAAGAGAAGAAGAAGAAAAAGAAGAAGAAGGAGATAGAGAGAGATAGAGAGAAAGGGAGATAGCAAGGAGAAGAAGAGGAAGAATAAGAAGGAGAAGGGGAGAGAGAGAGAGAGAGACAGAGAGAGAGAGAGAGACAGAGAGGGTGAGAGAGGGAGAGGGAGAGGGGGAGGGAGAGAGAGAGTTAGAGCGAAAAATTGTGAGATAGAGCGAGAGAGATAGAAAGATAGAGAGAGAGAGAGAGAGAGAAGAGAGTACTAGAAGAAGAAGGAGAGAAGAGACAGAGAGAGAGAGAGAGGGAGAGAGAGAGGAGAGAGCGTGAGAGAGGGGAGAGAGAGAGAGAGGAGGGTGAGAGAGAGAGAGGAGATGACGAGGTGGATCCACCAAACACGCACCACGAATCGTAGGTGGTGACACACCCACACCACCACCCACCGACTGACGACCACCCGACCCCCCACCGAGAGACCCGTACAGACGAGCTGAGGTGGAAGAGAGGGCTGGGATGGAGTGTGTGGTGAGGGAAATTAGCAGAATGTTATGTGACGAGTGAGTGTGAGTGAGTTGAGATGAAGTTGTTTTGGTATAAGTAAGAAGATGAAAGAGGTGTGTTGTGGATGAGAGAGTGGGAAGTGGGAGGGACGAGATGAGAGTTGATAGTTGGTGAAGTAGAAGTAGTAGATTATATATGAAGTAATGTATGAAGGTGACGATGATTGAGGGTGAGAACCGTGAGAGTGTGAGATGTGAAGAAATGATATGTAGAAGAAGGAGGAGTGAGAAGTGGGAGAGAGAGTAAGAATGAGTCGAGGATGTGAGATGAGTGGTAAGAGAGAGTGTGTGATGGAGTTTGTCGTAGGGGGGTGGTGTGAGAGATGATGTTTTTGGTGTAGAAGAAGAAGAAGATTAAGTAGTTTAAGAAGATGTTGGAGAGAGAGACGACGCCTACCCCAGTCGTGTTGTATGTGTAACATGTGTGTAGTGTGTGTGTTGATTTTTGGTAGTATAGGGTGGTCAAAGAAGTGGAGTGATAGAT